>CAJQZJ010032546.1:2391407-2403404 GCA_907164525.1 Lophiomys imhausi
TTCCATCTCTTGTATTCTGTTGGTGATGCTAGTGTCTGTAGTTCCTAATCTTTTCTTAAGGTTTTCCAGTTCTATGGATGTCTAGGATTGGAATTTCTACATTGCTTCAACTTCCCTTTTCAGGTCTTCCATTCTTTTTAGCACTTTATTCATTTCCATCACCTCCTTTGCAGTACTTTGCTGCTCTCTGAGGTATTTGATTTCCTCCCTTAGGCCTTCTATCATTAATATAAGCATAGGATTAAGGTAATTTTCCATTGTTTCAATCGTGTTAGGATGTCCAGAGTTGTCTATAGCATTACTGCTAGGATCTGGAGACATCCTATTGTTTTGTGTTTTTTTTTTTTTTTAACCATGTTCTTGTGCTGACTGACCGTTTTTCTTCTGATTGATCCTGGTGTTGTCAGATGGTTTCTTTTGTCAGATGACCTTGGTGCTCATGAAAACTCCCTGCCCCGGGGGTTGGCTGATCCTGAGATCCTGGTGTCTACTTCCAGATGGTGGGCAGGTTCCTGTAATAGACTGGCTCTCAGTGAGGAGAGTGGCTACCACTCTCTTCAACTGGTTGTGACCCAATTGGAACAATATACAGGAGATTGGAGTCAGGAGGGGGCTATCTACTGAGGACCTGGGAGCTGGCAGGTCTCCTCAGAAAGGCAGTTAGAGCTGTAATTGTGCCTGTGTTCTTCCTTCAGTGACACAGTTGATCTGGTTCAACAGCTAGACTGACCTTACAGGCAGGGAGCTCCACCCAAGACAGGTGGTAGCCTCAGTGTGCGTGTTGCTGACTGTCTCAAATGCTTGGGTGCTAGGGTGAATGACCTGCCCCAGTATTTGTGGAGAACACACATTCACGGGCTCTGTTTGCAGTCAGTCTTGGCTCCTAATTGCTTTACTGTGACTGGGTTGGGTCTCTGCCTTTCAGCTACAGTGCACACTGTGCGTCATGTTGGAAACTCCGGGGGGAAAAAAAAATCTTACTTGCCTTTGCTCTTGTGGTCTGGCTATTTTTCCCTCTTGGGTGTACAGGTCTGTGTGCAGGCTGGATATCAGACAGACAGGTGGAGCCATTGATCTGTGGCTGGAGCATGGACTGGATCTGCTCTGGCTGGCGTTCCTCTCCAGACTGGTGACCGAGCTGGCTGATCTCAGAGGGGTTTTTCTGGGAACTGCATGAGCCATTTTACCTGCTGGCCAGTCTCAGTGTTTGCTGCGGGGATTCAGACACCATCTGTGTTTCACAATTGGCTACAGGACCTCACATTCCCTCCACAGTGACTAATCTCATTCACCTACTACTCAGATGCACTGCTTTATGGTCAGTGCCATCTTGGATCCTGAACTATAGAATTTTTGAACTGTCCCATCCCCCAGGTTTCCCCTACCTGAGGGGCTACAGGGTTCTGTTTTTTTCCTATTGGGGTACAGGATAACTTATCTGGTTTTCCGTTCCCATTCTTTTCATTGTTTTTTATAGATTTATTTATTTATTTATTTTATCTATGTTTTGTTTGCATGTACATCTGCAACTCAGAAGATGGCATTGGATCCCATAGACAATGGTGAGCCACAATTTGGGTGCTGGGAGTTGAATTCGGGCTCTCTGGAAGAGCAGCAAGTGCACTTAACCACTGAGCCATCTCTCCAGCCCATTCATTTAATTTTTTAAATGAGAATATTTATGACCTGACACTGTATATTTGAAGTGCATAAGTTGGTTTTTATTTTAATTTCTGATACCTTAAAGTTAAAAGAGTATCTTGAGTCTTAGTAGAGAATTTGTATTATTTAGCAGTATTTGAATTGTTAGGATTTTATTGGGGACTTTCTAAATTGGACTGAGCCTATTCTACATAGTGAGACAATCATTAACCTATTGATTTAGGGGGAAATGTTATAGCTTGGATATGAAATGTCATCAATAGGATAATTTTTTGAACACCTAAAAGGACGCTCATGTTTTGTGAGGTTATGAAAACTTTGAGATGGCAAGCCCAAATGAGGGATGAAAGCTGAAAGGGAAGGACATTATGTAATACAGCTTGGCAGTGCTTCTACTCCTATTTCTGCTCCCTGACCTACTAAGTGTTGAAGAACTGCCACCTCACACTCCTGCTCCTGCCACTAAAGGTAGTATCATCTTAATTGCTGGGCCTTTAGATACATGATAAAATATATTCCCTAAAATCCTATTTTCTTAGCAAAAACAACCCTCCAAATTGAGGCCCCTGCCTATGGAATGGTACTGACAAAATTTAAAATGTACCTCCCTAACTTAATTCTAGTAGCTCCCTCACAGACAGGCCCAGGGACTTGTCTCCTAAGTGAATTTTGATCTGCTCAGTTGTTAATTATCACAGTGGTTATTTAAGAATCACCAACTTTGTGCAAGGTATACTGGGAAATAAGTGATTAATCTATGAAAATGTGCCTTTCTGTTAGATACACAGACCTAAGAACCCTAGAAGAGCCTTCCTCAAAATAGAGCTAAGAAACAAATTCATACATAATATGAAAATATAAACCAAGGACTAGATATTATTATGAAATTGGTCATCTGCTTTAGTGGCAAGCCTGAGACACTGTTCATTCCACTCTCTCTAGCTTTATCTTTAAAAAATAATAACTTTCAAATTATTATGCCATCAGTTCTATTTCTTGGGAAAGCTAATTTAGTCTTTACTATGTTGTCAGGAAATTAAGATTTTGTCTTGTGGATACACAAGAAACAGACTCCATGAGCCTGTATTCTAGGTGATCTCAGCAGCTCCACGACATCAGGCAAACACACATTAGAAACCTCGCATGACACACAGTAGGTCTTCTGTAGATCTCACTGTCCACCTTCTCTGGACACATATTCTAGATAAATGCAAATCTGTGTTCCCGTTTCCATGACAAGATTAAAATAACACAGAATAATTGATCCAAAAAGGACAACATCCTGGAAAGGGTTCTCACTTCTGCACAAGTGAGATTTTAGAGCCAGATCTCTGTGCAACTCCACCTCCCTTCCACTCAAAGAAGCCGAGTAATGAATCGCCTCTGTGACAACAAGTAAGGCACTATAGCTATGTGATGTTCTGCATGTAGGAAATGCCTGAAGCTATTTAAGAACTAGTTATTCTGTGTGTTAATGATTTCAGAAAGTGGTTTAGGAAATTAAAGCTAATTGACCATCATTTATATTTTCATTTACAGAAGTGCCTGAAGCTGCCTCAGATTACTTTGTCTTCTTTACATTTCTCACAACACTATTGTGGTGCTAAGACTCATTGAGAAGATATAAAACCCAAAGACATGGGTTTTCTTCTGATTAAGCTACCCCTTTCACACTACTGAACTACTGAAATTGTATTAAACCCAGGAAATATGTGTCTTTGTGTGCATGTGTGTGGTGCGCTCGTGTGTGTGTGTGTGTGTGTGTGTGTGTGTGTGTGTGTGTGTATGCATGTTAGCCAGAAGTCATCTAGTGTCATTTTCATCATACACTTCTCAAGGAGCCATCTCCCTAGTTTATAGCATATTTTTAATACTTGTGTGCTGGATAGTTTTATCTCAGTTTGACATGAACTAAAGTCATCTGAGAGGAGGGAACCTCAATTAATAAAAATGTCTCCATAATATCTGGCTGTAAGACATTTTCTTAATTAGTGATTGACTGGGAAGGGCCCAGCCCATGTGGATGATGCCATCCCTGAGCTAGTGGCTCTGGGTTCTACTGCACAAGCCATAAGGAGCAAACCAGTAAGCATCACTCCTCCATGACCTGTACATGAGCTCCTGGCTTCACGTTCCCTCCATGTGTGAGTCACTGCCCTGGCTTCCTTCAATGATGGACTACAATGTGTAAGTGAAAGCTTTTTTTCCCTCAATTTTCTTTTTGTCATGATGTTTCATCACAGCAATAGTATGCTAATTAAGACAGTTTGGTACCAGGAATGGGGTATCACTATGACAGATCTAACCATGTTGTTTTGTGGAAAATTATAGAAGGACTTTGGAACTTTGGTCTAGAATAACCATTGAGTGTTGAGGACTACTGAGGTTCTGTAGGAGCTTGGGAGACAAGAATATTGAAAGCAATACAGTTGATGGAGGCCTGGCTTGTAAAGTTTCAGAGGGAACTAAGACTCTACTGGGCCATTTAAGTTAAGAATCTGTGGTTTTGGTTAACTGAGGGCTAATGAATTGACTTTCATCAACAAGATAAGCAAATCACTGAAGTGCAACTTTTGCTTTGCTGTGATAATGAATGCTGGTCAGCTGGGGCAGAAGAATCAGTTGTGATTAAGAAGAGAGACATTCCCAGAAGTGAAAGTGCTCACTTAGGGTGAGGATACAGAAGCTGTGTTTCAAAAGTGGCCAAGGTTGTACCTCCTATCGGCAGCCAAATTTGGTATTGTAAGGATCATGCTGGCAGTACTGGTTTTGAGGGCATGAAGGTGTCATAGAGAGCATCTGAGGCTTAGCACCATGTGGCAGGTCTGGAGTCGCTGAAGAGTGTCTAGGAGAAGCTATTAGTGAAAGTAAAGTGCAGTTGCAGAAGAAAACCCCAGCATTTTGGAGATGCCAGTAACACTGGATGGCACCAAGAAAAAGAAGCAGCCATTGAATGGAGTAGTCCTGAGTTGAGAAGGTAACCTGAATCTACTGCAGAAGGTAGATCCAAAAAGGGACCCAAGCCCTTTGGAGGAGCCCAGAAGATCTTGAGCAGATTCCAGACATTAGGCAATGAGTTATTCATAATGGTGAGAATTTGATTTGGTTCTGTTCAGATTGTGACTGTGCCCAGCTTATTCTCCCTTGAAATAACAAAGCTTAATTATAGCATAGTTTAATTTTAGTTTTTACAGGAGCCTACAGTTGAGATATTTTGATTTTTAAAAGAAATTTTAGATTTTTAAAGATACTAGATATTTTAAAAGGATTGAACTTTTAATATGTTTGAATTTATAAAGGCTGTTGAACTTAATATGCATATTTAAGTTGTTTTATTTTTATTATGTTTATTTATTACTTCAAGTTACATCTCCATCATAGTCCCCTCCCTCCATGCCTCCTGGGCCCACCCTTCCACTTCTCCCCCTTCTCCCATCTATCCTACTCCTCTGGTGTGGGATGTCCTAAATATCAACCTCCTTCAGTTCAGCAGCCATATGAGGGCTAAGAGCTTCCTCTTGCATTGGGGACCTACATGGCAGCTCCACTAGGGCAAAGTGTCTCAATAACAGGTAACAAAGCCTATGTTCCTGATCCTTTTGGTGTATTGGTTGTAGGATAGTTATATACTACATGGATAAATTCCAGTTATAAGTAAATACATGCTATGTGCATCTTTCTGAGTCTGGGTTAGCTCACTCTGGACTAGCTTTTCTAGTTCCATCCATTTGGTTGCAAATTGCATTGTTTCCTTGTTTCTGATAGCTGAGTAGTATTCCATTGTGTAAATGTACCACAGGTTTGTTTTTGTTTTTGTTTTTTTGTTTTGTTTTGTTTTATCCACATGTTTGTAGAAGCTTTATTTGTAATAGCTAGAAACTGGAAACAACCCAGATATTTATATTCTTAATGTGAGATCATGCAGATGAATGAGAAACAAAAGGTTATGGCTTAATGGTGATATATTTGTTTGTCGATTTGACAAGGGGTCAATTGTGATGGATAGTTTTATGTCAAATTAACCTAAGCTATAGACATCTGGAAGGAGATTACCTCAATTAAGAAAATGCCTCAAAATGATCAGGCTGAAGGAAAGCATGTAAAGCATTTTCTTAATTAGTGATTGATGGGGGAGTCCCCATCCCATTGTTGGTGGTGCCATCCCTGGGCTAGTGGTTCTGAGTTCTATTAGAAATCAGAGTGAGCAAGCCATGAGGAAAAAGCCAGTAAGCAGCCTCCATGGCCTCTGCATCAGCTTCTGCCTCCAAGTTCCTGTCCTGTTTGAGTTGCTGTTTTGGCTTCCTTCAGTGATGGACTAAGATTTAGAAATGTAACCCAAATAAACCTCTTCAGCTTTTCCTTTTTGGTCATTGTGTTTCATTGTAGCAATGTTAACCCTAAGTAAGATAGCTTCCTAAGAGATCACCATTTTGAGCAGGTTTTTGAATAGAGTAGGGTTCAGCAATATGTGATATGGAATGATTGTACAATGGATTGGCTACCACCCAGTCCCATCCTGAACACAATGGTAGTGATGTTTCAGAGATTCCATTCACAGTGGACTCTCCTGAGTACTATTTGGAAGACATTAATGATAGCATTTTACAAAGCTCTAAGTTTCAGTTAGTCGATTCCCTGGGGTCAGTTTTGTTCATATCCCAAACTTGTTCTAGGCATTGTCTTCCAATTAGACCTAACATACACCCATACCCTCCATCCAAACACACAAGCATCCCAGATTTCTTCCAACAGCAATAGATCTGTCCTTCCTTCCTCCATCATGTTCTGTTTAATTTTCAATTGATCTTTAATTGGAAAGACAAAATAGCAGTTCCTCATTCCTATGTGTAAGGCTTCTGATTAGAGAAGTCAGTTGTGGGTAAATGACTCTTCAATGACATGGCACAGTTGCAGCTCTAACTTTCCTGCATCCAACCCCTTCAGAGATGCAAACTGTGTGCAACAGTGGTGACCAAGACCAGGAGTAAGATCCTGCCATACCTCCCTTGCTCCAGGAAGAGCATAATGCTAGGCATAATCCCCTTTCCAAGTACAATTAAAGAAGTATATGCTAATAGGAATGTGTGTATGTGTGTGTGTGTGTTTGTGTGTTTACACCCATACTCACGCATGCAAAATACAGATAATTAATGTTTTCTTGTGTCATCTTCTAGTTTAAGCCCTTGAGACATGGTCACCCATTGAAATAAAGGCTGACTAACCAGACCTCCCAGGATCTGTCTTTCTCTGTATGTTCAATGTGCTTGAATTATATGCAAGTGTTGTCATACTCAGATTTTATGTGAGTGCTGGGGATTCAAACTCAGGTCCTCCTGCTTGCACAAGTGTTCTCACCTACTAAGATATCTCTCACTGTCCCTATTTCCATGTTTTTAAAAACATATTCTTTCCTCTAGTAAAGTGTTCTAGTTTTATCTTTTGTTGCTTATATTGTGGATGTGTGTATGTGTGTCATGCATGTATAGGCATTTGTGTGTATGTGCACATGTGTGTACATGTGTGAGGGTCAGAAGCAGAAGTTTCACTCTTTCTCTGCAGCTTTCCACGTGCTTATTTTTTGAGATAATGTCTCTCAAAAATTGAAACTCTTTGAATGTGTAAGGCAGTTGGCCAGTTACCTCTGGGGATCCAAATGCTTCCACTTTATGCAACACTGAGGTTGCTGGTGTGCAGCCTGTGCCCAGCTTTTTCATTGATGCTGGGAATAAAAAATAAGACCTCATCTGTTGAGGTAGTATTAAGCATTCTAAATGTTATTTAGTTGGTCCTGTTTGCTGTCTGTAACTTATATAGACTCTGATTGGTTAAATAAAATGCTCAGACCTGAGATTGAGCAAAGACAGAGAAGGGTGGAACTTCCTGAGATTAGAATAGGAAGCCTGAGCTTTAGACAGAGAATTAATTCATTCCAGCCAGCAGCAGGAGGAAGAAGAAGACATACACCATGGGTTAGAAAAAAAGAACCTCATTCCACATGGCCAGGAACATTGGCATATTGTGGAGAATGGCAGTCTAAGGGGACATATGTATATATGGGGTCATATTTGGGTAAGAGAATTATGAGCTAGCTTAGATGGGCTAAGTTTGCACAATTCAGGCCAAGGCTTGTTAAAATCCACGTGGTGTCTGTGTGTGTTCATTTATAATGGCTGCTTAAAGATTAACAACTGCTAAACCAATTAACAATAATATAAATACTGCAATGTAATTTAACTAATTTTTTTTACACTCATCTTGTTCAGCAAGCACACTATAGACTAAGGCTTCTCTCAAGTCCCCTAATGCCAAATTTTACATGGTGTTCCAGACACTAATTCAGAATTTTTCTCCTCTGAAACACTTTGTGATTTCCTTGTTTAGACCTGGATCCAGCTCCTTTGTAATACCTCTTTGACCACCTTATAATGGCTGCTTGTGGTTTTCCATTGCTCCCTGGTGGCTTGCTTTTATGTGTTGGTGCCTATGACACTGTGCATGAAGAGGAATGTTGAACTTGTGTGGAACATGCCAACTGATGGGCTCCACAGGCTGAACCCTTCACAAGACAAAAGAGAGATGAAGAATGTGGGAGGAGGTTCCTCATGAGAGAGAAGTAGAATCTTTCAGCAGCATCACATTGACCAGGCACCAGGCCTCAGATGGTCATCCAGTATTCCTTCATTCCATCAGTGTCTGTGACCAGTGAAACAATCAGAGTATTCAAATACACATATGAATGATATTACTGCCAGATATTTAAAAGTTATATGTGTTGTCATGAAGAATGTCTATAGTCAAAAGAAATTGGATCATAAAACATAATACGAATTTGATAAAGCTGCCACATTGGGACTACTTTAAAGACTGACTACTGCATTTAGTCTTAATGACAGTTGCTTTATATATATATAATATATTAAATATATAATATATATTATATATTTAATATATTATATATTAATATATATTAATGTATATTATGTTATATATTATACTATATATATATAAATACAAATAGGAGAAATGTTTTCCTCTTAATGTAAGGGAATTATAATTTAGTCTCCAAAGAAAGAAACACATCTTTAGTAGCTTAATGGGTTCTCTAGGCACATACAGGATGACCAAGTATCTCCTATGGATCTAATGTCTTATATATATGTGAAGACTGAGCTCAAAGCATAGGTCTGAAGCAAGGAGCTGGATTAGATTTGTTCACACCTGCTCTGGTTTCATTTCTGTTTCTGTGATAAAACACCCTGGAAAAAGCAACTTAGGGGAGAAAAGGGTTTATTCATTTTACAATTCTATATCACAACCCATCATTGCAGAAACGGCACAGGGGAAGGTTGAGCGAAACAGCTGTTCACACTGTATTTTCAGTCAAGAACAGAGAGAATAAATCTATGCAGTCCTGCCTGTTTCATCACTTGTTGATTTTTCCTTATACATACAGTTCAGGATCCCTTGTCTCAGAAATAGTGTCAATCAAAGTGCTCCGGGTCCTCTGACATCAATTAAAAGTAAAGACAGTCCTCCACAGACATGTCCACGGGCTGAGATGAGGTAGACAATTCTTCAATTAAAACTCTGTTCCCAGGTGATTTCAGATTATGTCAAATCAGCAGTTAAAAACAAATATGTACCAAGTCAGAAGTAAAAATCAAAGAAACTCTTAATTTTGTCATTCAGCATATTTTTCCTACCATTCAAGAAAGGTTCCTATTCCATGGACCAGGTCGTAGGGAAACAGATAAGACCAGAGTGCCAGGGGAAATGGACAACTGGTTTGCATTTGGCTGCAGTAATGGTACTTGATTCTATGCAAACACATTTTGAGATAAAGGTATGATAGGTTGTGGGATATTTTGTGCTAGCATAAACAGAAGCAATGATATAGAAGAAGATCATTGTTTCTTATTGAAGTGCTTACAATCCGGCCGAATAGAGTAAACCGGAGCCATCCACTGAATACGCTGGAGGCCTTGATGCCTGCTTATTACTTCCTCTGAGGATTTTCAAGGTTGTTTTGAGTAAGGAACGAATTGGGCCCAAGAAAGTCATAAAAGCAGAGTGGATGAGGGAGGCATAGAGCATTGAGGTTACTGATTCAGGAAAAAAATTCTCAATGAGCTCTAAGGTGGCTGACTTTCTTCCTACTAATCTGCCCTCTCATTGTCTAAGGTAGAAACTGTGCAGAATAAACTTTATATATACCTTTGCTATAAAGGTAACTATAAATTTCACTGAATACGGCTTTGCCAATCTGCTTCCAAAATATTAGATTTAAAAAAAAAAAAAAACCAGAATTGCTGGGCGTGGTGACGCACGCCTTTAATCCCAGCACTCGGGAGGCAGAGGCAGGCAGATCTCTGTGAGTTCAAGGCCAGCCTGGTCTACAAAGTGAGTCCAGGACAGCCAGGGTTACACAGAGAAACCCTGTCTCGAAAAACCAAAAAAAAAAAAAAATCATTTCACTATATTTTTAAAGATTTACTTATATTTTCATAGTGTGTGTGTGTGTCTGTGTGTGTGTTTGTGTGTGTGTGTGTGTGTGTGTGTTGGCTTGTACAAATGTGTGCAGGTGCCCTCAGAGGCATCAGGTCCCTGAAGCTGGAGTTATAGGCAGTCGTGAGCTGCTTCACATGTGTGCTGAAAACTGAATTAAGTATTTGGTAAGAGCAGCACATGCTTGTAAGTGCTAAACCTTCTTTCCAGTTCCCTAACTTACCTCTTTAAGTTGATGAAGATTCAGTATATGCAGAAAACATAAAAATGGAGTTAACAGCTCCATTTCTAGTTATCAGTGTATTATGTCCTTGAAATGTCTTCTTCCTCTTATAAATGGATGTGTATGCTCTTTGATTAGTATCTCTGTTTGTCCTACCCCATACAATCACAACACTCTTCTGGAAGTCTATGGGATCCTCATTTTCAGAGTTAATATGTAAGTGAGAACCCATTCTACTTGTCTTTCTGTGTCTGTTCTTTTCCGCATCAGAATGCTTCCCCCTCAGCCATCCATGTTACAAATGGAGGGGTTTCCTTCTTTTGTTACAAGCCACTACACAACACAAACTACATTTCCTCCATTCGTGTCTCAGCAAACCTCTAGAGTTTTGGTTCATATTTGGAGTATGTCTCTCATGCAGAAAGGCAGGTGCAATGCAGCTATTTAAAACACTCATTTTATTTACATAAGATGGAATATATATATATATATAATTATATATATACAATTATATGTGATAAATATATTTTTATAATTCCATATACATATATACACATGGAATTAGTTGGAATACATATGATAGCTAAATAATGTGTTAGTTCCATTTTAATATTTTTCAACATCTTTATTCATTTGTGTGTTTGAATGGGGTGTATGAGTGTGTGTTTGTGTTTGCACATGCCATGAGAGTGCACATGTGAAGGTTAGAGGACTACCTTGCAAGAATCAGTTCTCTCCTTCTACCCCAAGGGTCCTGGAGATCAAACTCAGTTGTCTTACCTAAGCAGCAGGAACTTTTATCTACGGAGCTACCTCATTATTCCCATATCTTAAACACTTGTACAGAAGCAGTCACCTTGTTTTCAAAAAGATGTATAATACACATTTTCATGCATATTTTTCAAGAGTTCCTTTTCCTTCATTGTCTTTTTATCTCTTATCATTTCAGTAATACCCATGCCAATGAGTATAAGATCATATCTCACTATAGTTTTGATTCACATTTCTCTGATTGAGCACTTTGCATAGTATGGGTCTTCTGTGAAAAACTCTTTCAAGATGTGTCCATTTTATTCATCTTATTTGTTTTGTATGGCTCTTCAGTGGTAAATTCTTTAGGTTTTCATGTTAGTAAATTCTTTGTTAGATAATTTGTTTCCCATTCTATTGGTCACCATTTTATATGGTGGTTGTTTTGTATGCTGTTCAGAAGTTTTCTTTGATATTTGGTTGTAGACTATTAAAATGTATTATTTGTGTGTATGTGTGTATGTAGACCTATGAAGTATTTATTTAAGGGTAAACCCATGTGGAATGAGAGGACAGTATTCAGGAGACGGTTCTCTCCTTGGGCGTGGGTTGTGGCTTGAACTCATGGATCAGTCTAGGAGCTAAGCATAATGACTAGAGTCTTTTTAAGGTAAAGTAGATGTAGATACAAAGGCACAGAAACATCCCTTGATAGGTCAGAAGGCCATTCAGTCTGATGATAGAAACTGTGTTGGGAGTGATGTTGACTTTTGAAAAAGAACAAGGATTTGTAGCAGCCTCCATATTAGAACACACACACACACACACACACACACACACACACACACACACACACA
>CAJQZJ010032546.1:2403414-2430845 GCA_907164525.1 Lophiomys imhausi
CACACACACACACACACACACACACACACACACACACACACACACACCCTGCTCTCTTAGAACTTTTTAAAAAGTGCTTGCTGATAATGTAACTTGAAACTTGTAGCATCCAGAATGATCCTGTCCCTAGCCATCTTAGGCATTTAAAAAGGTGGCATATAGAGCTACAAGACTCTATGATATTGTCCCGTCTGTTTTATAGAGACATTCAGGGATGTGCATACCTTATGATTTCAAATTAAGCAAAGACAGGGTTGGATTCAAAAGGAATCTGGGGTTCCTGTGGCTAATCTGCAGATGCCTGACTAAGCCCCAGCCCAAGCAGAAAAGGGGTGGCCACGTGGGTGGCAAACTAGGTGGGAGATCTGTTCCCACAGCAGGGCAGGGCGGCCAGGCTAGTGATGTGAGAGAGGCAGCCGAATGTCTGCATGTCTCTTCAGGAGCATGCAGTCCAAAAAGCCTAAGCAACCAGGCAGGGGATGGTGCTCAAAAAAGAAAAAATGGTACAGGGCTGGTGGAGGCCAAGGGGTGTGGTGGCCTACTCAAGAAGCAAGCTTGGCTATGCCACTGGTGGCAGCAATGGAGCAGAGATGACCCTCAGCTGCCAGCTGTAGGTGACCTAACTAGGCTAGGTGGAGGCCCAACAGGTGCTTGTGGCCCATGTGAACACTGACCAGCCAGGTAGCCAGCTGCAGCAGATCCTTCCTGATAGGAAGAGTGATCCTCCACCCCCAAATAAGCAGACTCAGACACTTATCATTGGGACAGAGGAAGAGGGGGGAAGTTTACTCAGTGAATCAGTATTATGTATTGGGTAATAGGAAGGTGTTCAGGAAGGGAATGTATTTGATTCGCTGAGTATTGTCCAATCAGAAGAGAGAAAATAGAATGCCTAATAAATTCACAGACGGTGAGGGTAAGGAAAATTCCAGGGAGGCCAGAGTCCTAGACTGAATGTCACTGGCTGAAAGCCAAAGCACCAAAAGACCTCATTAACATGGGAAAGTCAGAGGAGGGTTAGGAGTATGACATGTCTCTGGGGATCTAGGATCCCCAAGTTAGAGGAAAGAGGGGGTTCAGCTAAATAAGGTGAATCTTTCATTTAGTGCCAAGCTCAGGGTCCTTTCTTTTAAAAATATTTATTTATTACTTCAGGTTACAGCTCCATCACAGTGCTCTCTTTCTGCCCCTCCCAGTCCCACCCTCTAACTTTCTAGCCCCTATCCCTTCCATCCCATTCCTCTGGAGTGGAGTGTCCCTACATAAATGTCCCCTGCCCCAGATCAGAAGTCATATGAGGGCCAAGAGCCTCCTCATACACTGGGGGCCTACAAGGCAGCACCACTAGGGCAAAATGTCTCATTGATAGAAAACAAAGTCTATGTTCCTGTTCCCCTTGGTGCATTGGTTGTAGTATAGTTATCCTGTACTATATGGATAAACTCTGATTATAAGTGAATAGATGCCATGTGAATCTGGAGTCTGTGTTAGCTCATTCAGGGTGAGCTTCTCTAGTTCCATCCATTGGCTACAAATTGCATGATTTCATTGTTTTTGATGGCTGAGTAGAATTCCACTGTATAGATATACCACAGTTTTTAAATCCATTCCTCAGTTGAGGAACATCTGGGTTGTTTCCAGTTTCTAGCTCTTACAAAGAAGGCTGCTATGAACATAAATGAGGAAATGTCCTTGCGGTTTGGTGAGAAATCTCTTGGATGTATACCCAGAAGTGGTATGGCTGGGTCTTGAGAGGTAGAGCTATTTCAAGTTTTCTAAAATATCGCCAGACTGGTTTCTGTAATGGTTGTAGAAGTTTGCATCCCCACTAGAAATGGAGGAGTGTTCCCCTTTCTCCTCAACTTTGTCAACATGTGCTTTTGTTTCAGCTTTTGGTCTTAGCCATTCTGATAGGTGTGAGATGGAATCTCAGACTCATCTTGAGTTCCATTTCTCTGACAGTTAAGGATGCTGAGCACTTCTTCAAGTGTCTCTCAGCCATTAGGGATTCATCCTTTGTGAATTATCTGTTTAGCTCTGTTCCCCATTTTTGATTGAATTATTTGGTTTCTTGGCATTTAATTTCTTGAGCTCTTTGTAAAGTTTTGATATGAACCCTCTGTCAGATGTGGGGTTAGTGAAGATTTTTTTCCCCAATCTGTAGGTTGCTGTTTTGTTCGAATGATAGTGTCTTTTGCCTTACAGAAGCTTTTAAGTTTCATGAGGTTCCATTTATTGATTGTTGGTCTTAGATCCTGAGCTGTTGGTGTTCTGTTCAGGAAGTTGTCACCTGTGCTGATGAGTTCAAGGGTTTTCCCTACTTTCTCTTCTAATATATTTAGTGTGTCTGGCCTTATGTTAAGGTCTTTGATCCACTTAGACTTAAGTTTTGTACAAGGTGATAAGTGTGGGTCTAATTTCATTCTTTTACTTGTGGACATCCAGTTACACCAACACCATTTATTGAAGTTGCAGCCCTTTTTCCATTGTATGGTTTTGGCTTTTTTTGTCAAAAACTAAGTGGCTATAGGTGTGTGGATTCATTTCTGGGTCTCCAATTCGATTCCATTGGTCCACTCGTCTGTTTCTATACCGGTACCATGCTGTTTTTATTACTATTGCTCTGTAGTATAGTTTGAAATCTAGGATGGTGATACTTTCAGATTTTTTTATTATACAGGATTGATTTAGCTATTCTTGTTTTTTTGTTATTCCATATGAAGTTGAGAGTTGCTTTTTCATCTATAAAAAATTGTGGGGTTTTTTTGATAGAATTGCATTGAATCTCTATATTGCTTTTGACAGAATGGCCATTTTTATTGTGTTATATTACCTATCCATAAACATGGGAGATCTTTCCATCTTCTGATGGCCTCTTCAGTTTCTTTCTTCAAGGACTTCAAGTTCTTGTCATACAGGTCTTTCACTTGCTTGGTTAGGGTTACCCCCAGGTATTTTATATTATTTGTGGCTATTGTGAAGAGTGTTGTTCTCCTAATTTCTTTCTCAGCCCATTTATTTGTTGTATAAAGATGGGCTTCTGATTTTTTGAATTAATTTTGTATCCAGCCACCTTGCTAATGGTGTTTATCAGCTGTAAGAGTTCTCTGGTGGAATTTGTGGAGTTGCTTATGTGTACTATCATATCGTCTACAAATTGGGATAATTTGACTTCTGCATTTCCAATTTGTATCCCCTCGATCTCCTTTAACTATCTTATTGCTCTAGCAAGAACTTCAAGTACTATGTTGAAGAAATATGGCAAAAGTGGACATCCTTGCCTTGTCCCTGAGTTTAGAGGAAATGCTTCAAGTTTCTCTCTATTTAATTTGAAGTTGGCTACAGGCTTTCTGTATATCGCCTTTATTATTTCTAGGTATGGTCCTTGTATGCCCGTTCTCTCCAGGACTTTTAGCATGAAGTGTTGTTGGATTTTGTCAAATGCTTTTTCAGCATCTAGCAAGATGATCATGTGTTTTTTTTTTCTTTCAGCTTATTTATGTTGTGAATTACGTTGATGGATTTTCATATGTTGAACCATCCTTGTATTCCTGGGATGAAGCCTACTTGTTCATGGTGTATGATACTTTTGATGTGTTCTTGGATTCAGCTTGTCAGCATTTTATTAAGTATTTTTACATCTATGTTCATGAGGGAAATTAGTCTGAAATTCTCTTTCTTTGTTGGGTCTTTGTGTGGTTTAGGAATCAGGGTGACTGTGGCCTCATAGAATGAGTTTGGCTGTGTTCTTTCTGATTCTATTTTGTGTAAGATTTTAAAGAGTATTGGCATTAGCTCTTCTTTGAAGGTATGGTAGAATTCTGTGCTGAGACCATCTGGCCCTGGGCTTTTTTATTTTATTTTATTTTTTTGGTTGTGAGATTTTTAATGAATGTTTCTATTTCCCTAGGGGTTATAGGTCTGTTTAATCTGTTAACTTGATCTTGATTTAACTTTTGTAGGTGGAATCTATCAAGAAAATTATCGATTTTGCTTAGGTTTTCAAATTTGGCAGAGAATAGATTTTTAAAGTAGGACCTAAAGATTCTCTGGATTTCCACAATATCTGTTGTCATTTTTCCCTTTTCATTTCTGATTTTGTTGATTTGGGTTTTTTTTTCCCTCTGCCTTTTAGTTAATTTGGTTAAGAGTTTGTCTATTTTGTTGATTTTCTCAAAGAATCAACTCTTGGTTTCATTGATTCTTTGTATTGTTGATTTTGTTTCTAAGTTGTTGATTTCAGCCCTAAGTTTAATGATTTCCTGCCTTCTACTCCTCTTGGGAGTGTCAGCTTCTTCTTTTTTTTTTTTTCCAGTTCTTCCAGTTCTGCTGTTAATTCACTAATATGCACTGTCACAATTTTTTTTTGAAGGCACTTAGTGCTATTAACATCCTGTAGCACAGCTTTCATTGTGTCCCATAGGTTTGGGTATGTTGTGCCTTCATTTACGTTGGATTTTAAGAAGTCTTTGAATTCCTTCTTTATTTCTTCTATGACTCAGTAGTCATCCAGTAAAGAGTTATTCAATTTCCATGAGTGTGTAGACTTTCTGTAATTTCTGTTGTTGTTGTTGAAGTCCAGCTTAATCCATGGTGGTCTGATAAGATACAAGGGGTTATTTCAATTTTCTTGTATCTGTTGAGGCATGCTTTGTGTCTGATTACATGGGTTGATTTTGGAGAAGGTTCCATGTGCTGCTGAGAAGAAGGTGTATTCTTTTGTGTTTGGATGAAACGTTCTGTAGATATCTGTTATGTCCATTTGGTTTGTGACCTCTCTTGGACTCATTATTTCTCTGGTTTCTGTGTTGATGACCTGTCCATTGTTGTGAGTGGGGTGTTGAAGTCTCCCACTACTAATGAATGGGGATCAATGTGTGATTTAATCTTTAGAAGAGTTTCTTTTACAAATGTAGGTGCCTTTGTGTTTGGGGCTTAGATATTCAATATTGAGATGTCCTCTTGATGAATATTTCCTTTAGTGAGTATGTAATGCCCTTCTCTGTCTTCTTTTATTAACTTCAGTTGGAAATCTATTTAATTTGATATTAGAATGGCTATTCCAGCTTGCTTCCAGGGTCCATTTGCTTGGAAAACCTTTTCCTAGCCCTTTCCTCTGAGGTAGAGTCTATCTTTGTTAGTGAGATGCGTTTCTTGTATGCAGAAAAATGATGGTCTTGTTTATGGATCCATTCTGTAAGCCTTTGTCTTTTTATTGGGGAGTTGAATCCATTGATGTTGATGGATATTAATGTTCAAATGTTCAAAGGTTGTTATTTCCTATTATTTTGGTGTAGGTGGTGGTTTTGTGTTTATTTTGGTTTAGCTGCAGTGGAGTATTCTGCTTCCTCTGTGTTCTTGGGGGTAGTTATCTTCTCTGGGTTGGAATTTTCCTTCTAAAATCTTCTGTAGGGCTGGATTTGTGGGCATATACTGTCCTTGATTTCTTGGATGTTATGGTTGAGAACTTTTCTAGACTTTTCATTTTCTTTGGTTGTTGTAGTGATTTCCTCCATCGAATCTTCCATGCCTGAGATCCCATCTTCCATCTTTTGTATCCTATTTTTGATGCTCATGTCTGTAGGTCCTGTTCTCTTCCCTTGATTTTACACTTCCACTATTATCTCTGACTGTGTTCTTTATTGCTTCTACTTCCAGTTTCAGGCCTTGAAACATTTTATTCATTTCCTGTTCCATTTTGCTTGTCTTTGTTTGCAAATCTTTCAAGTCTTTCAAATCTTCCATTGCCTTGTCTCTTTCCTGTTCATGTTGGGCTGTGTTGTCTTGGAGGTCTCTAATGGTATTCTCCAAGGCTTTTACTTGTAAAATTGATGATTCTTTATATTCTTTCAGTGATTTAATTTCTTCTTGAAAGAACTCCATCATTTTCCTAAGTATAGATTTGTCATGATTTTCGTGTGTTTTAGCTGTGGTGGGATGTTAAGGGCTTGGTGTGTTAACCTAGGTGAATTTCATTGGAGTCATATTCCCCTGATTTTTGACAGTTTTGTTCTTTACCTGACCTTTAACCATCTGGATGCCCTAAACGGATTGTTCCTGATGTCTTCTGGACTATTTCATTGGCACTGAAGGTCCTCTTTAGTGTGTTGCAATAACTGTGTGAGTATTGGGTGCTCAGGTAGCCGGAAGGTAACCATATCTGACAGTTGGTGCTACCTCCCAAAACCTGAAGTAATCAGACCTGTGGGAGACTCTACCGGTGCAAGAAGAGCAGCCTCTGCCCTATCTGAGCACAATGTTCTTCCAAGTGATTGTATATCCAGTAGAGGGACCTTTTGTCCAACACCTTTCTGGGTAAGCCCAGATATGCTTGTGCCTCCCAGCCAGCTGCTGCATGGCTTTTGCCCGCTTCTGTGGCAGGGTCCACACTGGCCTCTGGTCTGTACCCCGGGCATCTGCCCCACACTGCCTGTCTCTGACTTGGACTGGAGTCTGTGTCTCTTGCCACTAACCTCCACTTTGGGCCCCAAGACTGTGCCCTGAGCCGTTGACCTCTGCTTTGGATCCTAAGCCTGTCCACTTGCTGGGTTTTTGAGTGGCTCTTGCCCACTTCCATGGCTTGGTCCTCTGCCTGGGTTCCGCGCCATGCCAGGCACACTCCACGCTCCCTGCTGCTTGGGTCTGTGCCACACTGCTCCTTTTGGTCTGGGTTCTGTGCAGCACTGCCTGGATCCAAAACGCCTGAGTCCGTGCAGAGCTATTCACTCCACTGCCTGGGAGTGTCTGAGGGTCCCATGAGGGAACCCCACTAGTCCCTGAGTTCGCTGGGTGTGACCCTGCAGGTTCACGCTTCCCAGAATGCTGCTCAGCTTGTTTATATTTCTGTCATGTTGTAGCTATCCCCCCCAGCTCAAAATGTGTCCCTGCTGACTGCCGCCATCTTGGACCCTCCTTGCTCAGGGGCCTTTCAATGACGCCAGACTTCCACCCTTGTCACAAGAAATCCCCATAGACAAGGCAAGGATAAAAACAGCCATCAACTGGGAGAAGAAATTGGCTGTGAATTGAGAATAAATCTAGAGGCAGAAATATTCTGAAAATGATGAATTTATTATGAAAGAGTAGGACCATATGAAATACTAGCAAGAATTGGATATGGGTTGTGAATGAGCAATTAGATTTAGAAATGTCACTGGTGTCATTCACATTAGAAGTTTTTGGGGACTGATTAAACAAATCTCATAGGACTATGATTGAGAGTAAGGAGGACACAGGAATTGGAGACAGGAAGTTTGAGTAGAGTCTAGTAATTTTCAGAGTAGACCACAAAAGAGTAACAAAATTTAGCAGATGCTAAGGTAAATAAAATTAAGCATGCTTCTTTTAAGATAAGAAAATATTAATGAGAACTTGGCCATAGATATGATAAAAGCATCAGAGATTGTAAGGAGTGATGGTTCCTGAAGCAGTGTCTTTTAACTAGACATGAAGGATGAGAAGAAATATATATAATGGTATTACTGGAGATCATAGGCAGTTTGCTTATCATGACTAACAAAGAAGGAGTTGAAAAGATGACTCAATGAATAAAGCATTTGCTGTGGAAATTTGAGAATCTGAGTTTGAATCCCCAAATCTCACATCAAAACTAGACACAATAGTACATGTCAGTAATCTCAGTACTCCTAATGTGTGACAGGATGCAGAGGCAGCAGAGACTGTAGAGTATCTGAAACTCAGAGACCAGCTAGCCAAGTATGTGCAGTGTCAAAGGTGAGACCATGTTTCAATAAAGGTGAAAAGCAAAGTGAGGATAATGACATTGCCTTCTGACTACAAATGTGTACACCCACAGTTACACGCAAGTGTGCATACATGTACATACACAAGAATAATCAAGAACTAACAGAAAGGATTGCAGAGCATCCATATTCTGGAGCTGAGAGGTCACAGTGGATGCTGTGTAGGAACTACAGATGTTATTGTTGAGTGCTACAGTGTTCTTAAACAGAAAGAAGGTCATTAGCTCAGATTGAGGAATGAGAAAGAAAAACTGAGGTCTGAGGAAGAAGAAAGGTACTAAATTTCCTAAGCCAATAGGTGACAGGGAATAGGAAGTACATTGACTTGAAGCCACAGGAGAAAGATCACTTAAAGACACTGACCTTGAATTTAAAGTGACCTTTAAGTGGTTCATGTTCTTTACATTTTCCTTCTCTCAGTTAACCAAGGAAGAGCAGAGTTATTGGTCCTGGTTATGCCACAAAAATACCAACATGCAGTGAGCCATCATGGACCAAGGAGCT
Organism: Lophiomys imhausi; assembly: GCA_907164525.1. Lineage (NCBI taxonomy): Eukaryota > Metazoa > Chordata > Mammalia > Rodentia > Muridae > Lophiomys > Lophiomys imhausi. The sequence continues at coordinate 2,411,682 of CAJQZJ010032546.1, forward strand.
TAAATTTGTATAGGGATGGATGCTCATTGTGGTGACTTGGACGATTTCAACTAGTTGGGGGAGGAGATGCCCTGAAAATGTTGAAAATGATTGGCATCTTCGAGGACCATTTAATTGTGAATCTAAATCTTACATCTTACAGAGCAGAGTCTTGGAGGGAGAAGTAAATGAAGAGGTAAAGCATGGGAGATGTACATAATTGATAGACATTATGGGAGGTCTGTTGTTGATAGCAATAAAAATATGCTGAAGCCTGATATTGATTCTTTGGCAATAGACCACAATGAGCAGTGTGAAAACTGTTGTCTGTGTGCATAAAGAGAACACCATTTTGTTAACTATCTTGGACCTAACTATTAAAAAAAGGAGCAGCTTCCTGGCAATGATGTATAAAAGCATTCCAGCTGTTAAAGAAACAAGTGTAATAAGTCAATGATCTGTATAAACTGGGATCACCAGGGAAACAGAAAATATGATGGTCAGGGAGGTTAGTGGGTGAGGGGAGGTGTACAATGAATTAAGTTTTAGGAAACATGGTGAAAAATTTAACAGGGTCTTCTAACCATGTCCAAATAACTGAGTTAGTCTGAGGGCATTGGGGAGCTGTTGAAACAATTTAAGCAGTGCTATTGGTCCACAACTTGCATGATTATCTTGACTCTGTAGTAAAATGTACATGAATATGAAAGATGTAGAGATGTGACTTGACTCACAGTCCAGAGTGTGGCAAGCACCCAGGACAAGAGGTGTACTTTAAGTATGAGGGTAGGGCATAGTTTCAAGGTTGACTTTATGGAGACCAGGAGGTCACAGGTGTGGAACCTATGGGTGACAGCACTGGTGAGAAACACAGGAAGGACTTTAGAATATGTATGAGGATTTTGGCATGAGAAATCAATGGGTAATGGTGTCACCAAATGAGGCGCCCAAACTAGAACAGGTTGATTTTGTTTGCCTGTGTTTGTGTATGCAGGGTCTTCCATATGAAAATCAAGTGATTTATCAGTAATATACATCCCCAGTCCTGAAGTTTTACTTCCTAATTCAATGACAAACCTGTTTAATATAAGTTTTAGTCACAGCACCAGAAAAGACTGTTTCATTTATCTCCTTCAAATAGATTAAAAACTCTTTAAAGATATACAACTTCACAAAGATGTAGAATACAAAACTAGAGGTCTGGGAAGATGGCTTGGTCAGAAAAGTGTTTGTTGCAACAAGCATGTGTGGATGCCCAGTGTTCATGAAAATGCCATGTTTGATCATCCCAGTGCTAAGAATGTGGAGACAGGAGGGTTTATAAGGCTTTGTGACCAAGCTGTCTAACCAGTGAGCAAGCTCTAATTCAACCAATGAGAGACCCTGTTTCTAAAACTAAGGTTAAGATAAACAAAGGTAGACAGTGTTAACCTTTACCCTAGTACAAGTACACAAATCGATATGCATACTGGCATATATACATAATACACACACACACACACACACACACACACACACACACACACAAATTAATCTTCCCCTATACACATCCCAAAGATATGTCCTGACTTCTAGAGAATTTACAGATTATAGTCAGTACAGCACAGCATATGATAGGATAAAAATGACAACAGACCTATGAGCTTTGAGCATCCTGGTAGTTTCCCCAAAGCAACAACGTCATGTAGAACTCTGAAAGATGAGAGGAAAGAAAGAGCCAAATGTGAAAACTTCTCTCCATTGAAGTCCCTTCTCCACTGGTATAACTGGGTACTTGGAGCTGTTGCATTTTAAAGGAAACCTATGAATGACTTTTGGAACCAGCTAGATTTAGTTTCTATAGCTGACTCTAAAAATTGTTGAGTCAATACAATAAGTTCTTCAATTCCCAATAATTTCTTTTTGTTTGTTTGTTTCCCTATATTTGTAAAATTAAGGGAAAAAAAGCAAAGAACTTTCTAGATGAACATGGAAGACAGGTACAAAATTATGAAATTTGTTTAGTAAGGCTATAATGCAATTTTGTCCAGTTTGATAAGGATATTTTTTGAGATGTGAAGAAGCATCCCCATCACTATGTTTAGTTCTAGATTTTTTGTTTGCTTGTTTATTTTGCACTATCATTTTCAATGAAAGACTTTTTATCATATAAATATATTCATTGTGTATTTCTATATGAGTGTACAGTGTGGCATTCTTTGTGTATGGAGGTCAGAAAACAACTTTTGAGAATCAGTTATAGCCTTCTCTGTTGGATCAAGGGATGGAATGGAAGTACACACAAATACACAGATACAAACACAAACACATACACGGGGGGCCTTACAGATGTATATTTGGCTCAAAGGTATAAAAATGGAAGAAAAAGAATATAGATGTAATTTGAGTATACCAACATTAAAAGAACCCACTAAAATTTTATGGGGTACTTGTGTGAACCATCGTGCATTTTATTACAAATGTTTATTTCAGGGATATATCTGGAGAAGAGGAGATAACTGCATCTCAAAAATCACTTTTATTTTTAATTTCCACATTGTATGCAGCAAATCTCTGCCCATATTCATGCAGAGGAGGTGTCCCCTTTATGCATAGCACTGCTAATGTGTATTCGAGAAAAAATGAGACCTTTATGTGGAAGATAAATGCAGTATGATGCATTGCCCTGAAAGCACTTCTGACCTGGCACTTAGCCTATTCTTTAGTTTGTTATATTGATAGTACATTCCCTGTGACAGTTTGCTACCTCTGGGACTATAAACCTAAAGTGTTTACCACTGTGTAGGTTTGAGGGAAGAGTGTGGGGATGGAGAACCCTAGGGAGGAGAGAGACAATGAATATTAACTATCACAGAAAAGGAAAAGAGGATTCAAACACTGGGGTAATGACTAGGAATACCAATCTTGAACACAAGCCTGTTGTTTTCCTATGATTGTCAGCAATGGGAAAAATGAGTGGGTTGACAAAATTCACATAGATGAGAAGATATAACGGAATAGATCACAATCATATTTATTGGTCCAAATTTGAGTTAATGTACTTTTCTCCTTAATGTCCCTCAAAGTATGACACTGTACTCTGTTGACAATATGTTCTGCTCTCTTGTGTACACAAGAAGAGAGCTTCTGGAGTCTGAGGAAGATGGAACTGTACAGTGCAGGTGACTGCACCAAGCGGACAAAGTAATATGTATTATGCTCTTGGCCCACTCCTCTTATCCATCTCAATCAACTATGTTGGAGAGATGAAATGAGAAAATGTTCCTGAGACAAAGAAGCCAATAAATATTTGTCTTCCATGGCCCTTTTTTATATAGAGTATCTTTCAAATAATAATAATAAAAAGGATATTCACACTACAGTAGCCTTTCTGTTTATGCTGTAGTGCTTTGTCTTCCTGGATCCACCAATCCTCTTCCTCCTCCTCACATAAAAAAGACAGGAAAGGAAAGTCCTTCATATGAATTTAGAGACTCTCCTAAATCCCCTCCAGTTTACAGCTATAATCAACCCTCTTAGGTTGAGATTCAATGCACTGATTTCCTGACCTCATGGATAGTGAACTGTTGCTTCAAAAATACTCTCTTAGTAAACGTTGAATTTCCTAAGGATCCATGAAAATTTAGAGTGGTCACCATGCTGACCACACTTAAACTGGAGACAATACACTACATGCCAGTGGGTGAAACAAGGGCAGTCATCTCTTAACCATGAGATGCCCATGTTCTCACATTCCAATTACAAAACAGGTCATTGGCTGTACTTGTCAAAGTAGATCTCTTCTTTCCAGGCTCTTAACCCTCTCGCTTTGCACCTCCCCTATTCCTTCCTTTATTCCCTTTCTCTTCTCTTTCTTTTTCTTTCTAGCTGCCTTTTTGAGGCACTGTCTCACTGTGTAGTCCAGCTGGCCTGAAATCTTGACCTTCCTCTCTCAGCATACAGAGTGCTGAAATACAAGTCTACACCATTGTGCTGATCTCAAGCTAGCATATTAATTTAAAACAGCACAAACACAAAACAACAACATATAAACACTCACTTTAATTAGTATCTATATTCAGAAGTTTGCAGTTCAACTCTGAGGAACATGTAGATTAAAAAAAAATTAATCCCTAATCATTGAGATCCAGGAAATATCAATGACCACTTTATGAACAATTTGATCACATTTTTCTATGTTGTGCTTGTTATTCTTAATTCTAATCCCATTCTCTCTACCTTTTTCTTTTCTTTCAAGGAAGTTTACACGTTCGATATGGACTTAGCAAGGAAGAAAGTCATGTGTTCACCATCAACACAGAGAATTTGGCCAACAGAAGGGTGCACCAGGTGAAAATTAGCCGAGAGGGGCCAGAACTTTCTATTCAGGTACTTCACTTCTCATCTTCTCATTCAGCCTACATGCCAAGGCTTCTCCATCAGAGATGTCTGAGATCTGACTCAGACCACATACAGGAGCATAGAGTTGTCCCAGATTCCAGCCCAACCCTTAGCCATGTTCCTCCTTCACACTAGCATTGCCCTTATCTGGGATAGTGCTAGAAATGCAAATTCTAGAATCTCCCACCAGGAGCTATTCCATCAGAGACTACAGGAGAGGACAAAGCATTAGCAATTCTAGTTTTGCTCAAGTTTAGTCAGTTTTTAACCATATGAGTGAACAAGGGTTGAATTCACAAAGAGAAAACTGTAGAAGACTGTAGCAAGTGCTGCAGGGGAAGTGGACATATGGTACACGTGGGTACAGGGGAGGGCTGATGTGACAGAGGCCCCCAGAAATACAAATTTCTCCTACATACATTATTGTCTACTTCCTAGCGCAGACTAGGTCTTGAAAACAAGGAAGAGATGGCTGGGTGCAAAAGGCAGAGGTTTTTGAATGGTTCATGGGTGCATAGGCAGAGCTGTCTGAGAAAACAGTGTGGTAGGCTTCTGTGAAATATCAGTGACTCTGTATAAAGAGCCAACAGCAGAGCAGTGAGGATCTTAAGAAATTCCAGCCAAAGTCTAGACTGCCCTTTTTTGATCATAACCTAAAGTTAGAATGTTAATCATCTTAGAAATCACTATTTTGCTTAGCCACATTTAATCCATCAAATTTGTATCCTCCAAATTTGTCATTTCTAATGCCCTCCTCTTTCCTTGCCACTAATAGATGCTGTGACATCTTCTCTCTCAGAAGATGACTTTGCTCTCTTCCTCTGTGAACTATGTATCCTTTAGAACAGTCCTCCTACATGGACTGAGAACTTGTACACTCTCTCCTTCCAGTGTCTGAACTCAATAGCCCAGAGCTCTAAAGTCTGCCCTACTACCTGTGAGTCAGATCGCATGGGTTTCTCATAAGCACAGCTCCAACATCATCCTGCCTTCTCACCTTTCTAACAAAACACACTCTGCAAAATAGTTCCCTGAAGCACAAACTAAGTAATTACTCAATATACCAAAAAATAAGCAAGCAAACAATTAACCAAGATCTTTCTGGTTAATGGGAAGAAATCTATTTCTCATGAGTTTTTCAGATAGTTAGACCTTATTATTTTATTGCCAAATTTCTTGGAAAAGTTGATATATACTGATTTCCAAAGTAGATCTTCTATATCAGTAACTTTATTCATCAGTGTGAGAAAATGGAAGAAAAAACTTAAATAAATTCCGGCTTGCAGTTTGAGAGTACCCTCCATCATACTCCTGCTACAGGAGCATGAGGTAGCTGGTCACATTCCATTCCAAGTCTGAAAGCAGAGAGAGATGAATGCTAGGTTTCAGCTCACTTTCTACCTTTTGTTTATTCTAGACTTCAGTTTCAGAATGGTGCTGTATACATTTAAAGTGGGTCTTTCCACCTCAATTAATCCAATCCAGAAACTCCTCCACAGGCATGATAAAAGGTTTGTTCCCATAGTGACTATAAATTTCATGTACTTGACAATCAAGATTAGCTATTATACCATATTCCCCTTAGTCCCAGAATGTTGCACAAAAATTGTATTACTCAAGACATGAATGAGGCTACTTTTGCAGAACCCAAGGGTGAAACATTGGGAGAATATTTCTGGGGGTGGAGGGAAATGAACAAATGTCTACTCATTCCATATAGGAATCAAACAGCAAACAAACCTAAGGATGCCACTCAGTCCAAATTTGTGAACCAAAGAGTTTTATACTAACAAGAATATGGACCAGGGGTTGTATAAGTAGAAATGTTTTAATGACAGCTATATCACCAAAATCCATTCCAGCATGGGTGGTAAGTCACTTACCAACACAGAGATCTGGCATGCAGTGTACAACTTGAAGGTAGATTAATAGGTAGGAAAGTGTTTGTTTCATGCAACTCATTTTGGGGAGCTAACAGCCTAGTCCTAGTGTATCTGGCCAATTTCAAGGACGTACTGAAACCTTTGAATTATTTACTTACCAAGCTTAATGAGTTTCTCTGTAGGATGTAATCTTTCACTTCCCCAAGTATAAATGCTCACTCTTATTTTCCAGGCCAAGGTTACCTGACATGGCCAGTCAAGGAATTAAACCAGGCTCAGATTGGAGGGGCCACAGCAAGACTGAGGCTGAGATAATTTTAATGAGAGGAATCAGACATTTTAGGCCTTTGTTAAACACAGAATACCTTTGGAGATTTCCAGGATCAATACAGTTGTAGTTGCCAGGATATAATGTTTGCAATCTGTACAAGGTTCACAAAATAAATGGCTAAAACCAGTTGTCCTGTTAAGCTTTTATACTTCATTGACTCCTAAGGGGACATGCAGAGAAACACAAAGTAGTCTGAACTCTTCACTGCCTGAGAGTGCCTCAGTTTCTCAGGAACCAAAAAGCACAAAGTGCCCCAGAAGTCACAGACTCTAACCCAAAAAACCTATGATACTTGCCTATCATGGCAGTTAGGACAGACCCACTTCATAATTCCCTGCACCCAAACTTCCCTCCAACAGAGGAACTTACTGCTCAACATGGGAGCATGCCAGGCTGTGGCTTACTCATCATATTCCTGAAATCTGATGCAGAGATTGTTCTCACCCTTTGGGACTTGAGTTACATTTTGTTTCGATAGTACCATACTTCCCTGAGGTTGCTTCTATCCCATTAGTTGATCACTGCTGTCTCTCTCTGTGGGTCTTCTCTCATTGCTCCTACCCAGTGGTGCACACAGAACTCTGTTAGACTTCTACTGTTTTGTAGCTATAGTCATGCAATGGCTTATCTTTTTCAATCTTATATTTTTGAGTACTATTCATTTGCCAATATATTAATGTCTATCTGTATCCAGACCTCCCCTGATATCCTGCAATCTACACCCTTGACTTTCTCATACATTGTCCTTTACTCAGTTTATTCTTTTCTTTTAGTAACTCACACTGCCTTACATGGAATATAATTTACTTTATTTCCTGTAACCCTTCCTTAAAATATAAGTGTGAGGAAAACAGGAACTTGGTTTGCATGTCTTATTGCAGAGGTCCCACTTTATGAAACATTCCCTACAGCAGGTCTTCAGAGAACCTTTGTGAGTTAAGTGAATGGATTCCACATGGTTGCAGGTGCTATGTGATAGAGATTGATGTGACCATGTGGAGAAGGAGAGGTGTTCTAGTTTCATTTCTGTTGTTGTGATAAATATCCTGATAAAAATCAACTTAGGTCAGAAGGAATTTATTTTAGCCCTTAATTCCAAGTTACAGTCCATCATAAGCATGAAGTCAAGGTGGAAGGAACAAAAAACAACTAGTCACATTTACATTCAAGAGCAAGATAAATGAATGTGTCTATACTCACTTGTTTGCTTGTGACTAGCTTGATTTTCTACTTTCATACAGTTTAGGATTCGCTGCCTAGAAGATGGTGCGGTTCACAGTGAGCTGGGTCTCCCCACATCAGATAATTCTTTACAGACATGCCCAACAGGTCAATTCAATGTAGGCAGTGTTTCATTGAAACTCTCTTGCAGGTGATCCTAAGTTGTGTCAAGTTCATTCTTAAACCAAGACATGTAGTATAACTATAGGGTTTAGGCTTGGGAGTACTCTGGTTGAAGCCTCACTTTTTGAACTTCTTGTGATCACTGCATAAAAAGACATATTCTACATATTAACAGATACAGAGAATGGGTAACATCTGGCAAAAATCAGCCAGAAATATTCTCTGTGAACTTCCCTTTCTCTGTAACTATGTTTATCTATTTCATAGCATTGTAAGGAGAAAGACATTCAGAAATATTTATTCATGTCCTGTTTCATACATTGTTTACTAAATAGAAAATATTATAGTATAATTAAAAAGCCAATGAAATAGAATTAAATCACACACTATAGGTAATAGTTTGCACTAAAGTTATAGGATAAACTAGGAGGTCAGGTGGTTCCTGAAGAGAGTCACTCAGTGGATGTGTATAGAAAGAGAGTTGTGGAAGGAGGAACTAGATGGAAAGAGTAGGTATTAGTCCATAATCATTTGATTTACTCCAAGGAGAGCAAACTCACTCACCCCATTGTATGACTGCCTGTTTTCCTTTCTAGCCTTTACACTTAAAATTATGAGGATAATATCAACTGGGTGCTCAGATTGGAGATTAGAGAGCAAGGAGCAGGGCTCAGTTGATGAAGCATTTGTTTTCCCCACATGAGGATCTGAGTTCAGATCCCAGAAGTCTTATAACAATCTAGAATAGATGGCAGCATACACTTGTAATCCTTTTGATGATGAGAGGAGACTGAGACAAGTTGTTCTCAGAGCCTGAGGCCAGGTACCCTCCCCTATGTGGTGAAGTTCTAGGCCAAAAAGAGACCCTGTCTCGGACAAAAAATGGGAAGCACCTATGGAAAGACACCTGGAATTGTCTGCTGACTTTTAAATTATGTGAGTGTGTGTGTGTGTGTGTGTGTGTGTGTGTGTGTGTGTGTGTGTGTGAATGTGTGTGTGTGTGTGAATGAGTGTGTGTGTATACACTCTTTCATGAAAGGAGACCCTAGCCATGATGTCTGTTGAACCTTCCAGTGAGAGGTGGTCAGCCAGCTCTGTCAGTGACAGCAATATGTGCAGCCTTTCCTTGAATATTTACCAGACCACATTTCATGACTAGGAGAGCTTACAGTCCACACCTGAGGACAGGTCAGGGATATAGAAGAAAAGAAAACAAATGGTGATGGTTGTAAGAACAAGAAGGGAGGAGGAAGTGAAAATTGGTGGCATTGCTGAGCCCCATTTAATGTGGCGTAACAAGTGCTAGTCGGGCTTCTCTGCTTGCTTGTTTTCAGAGAAGAATCTGGTGAAATTTTCAGGAGGGAGATAAATTCCTGACAATAGCACTGTAGAGTTTCTCAGGGAATAGAAGATTGTGAAAGACCCTATTTTACGAGGATGAAAGGAAGGATATTTTATGTGCTTAGTGGGACAACTGGTGGAACATTTCAAATCTCTGAGAGTGAATGCCAGAGAAGAGCCTATCCTGTGTGAGACTGTCAACTGTTTACAAATGAGATTGCTTTATGCTTTCTGGTAACCTGGGTTGATGACTTTGTTTTGTTTTCCTACAGGTCGACCAGCAACTCTTCAGCTATAACTTCTCTCCAGAAGCTGAGTTCAGGACAGTGAGGTCACTTGTCCTAGGCAAAGTCACAGGTCTGCTTTTTCTGTTCTATACACCTCAATGGATTTATGAAAAATTAGTGACTTTATAGTCTCTGTTGTTGTGTTCAATGGTTTACATGTGAAAACATTACTTTCATCCTTAGTCTTGATACTGATTTTGAAACAGGCTATTGTAAGACACACATGTGGCAATGATACAGAGCCATTCATGTCTGCTTTAATAAGTGGTTAGTTCATGATTAATGGTTGGTTATCTTTGGTAATTTCTTTGTTTGGTTAATTGCTATTAATCCAAGGGAAAAGGTAAAGCAATCAAGTAATAAAGTAAAACAATCTTTTAATTTAATTTTTAAAGTTACTATTTTTTAGTCAACTCTTTACTTGAATCTCCTCAGTGTTAAACTAAAGGAATGAAGTAGAAGACTGACCTGCAGAATTGAAACTCATATTAGAGACATGCATTCTCCTCTTGTTTTCACACAGTTTTAGTGAATTTTCCCTATATGTTCGAGAGCATTTGTTGCCAGTACAACAGTGAACATTTTCTACTTTCCTGAAGAATTGAATATTTGAAATGGTATCTGATCTTTAACAATGCCTTTTTAAAAAGATTTTTTAATTTATTTATTGCTTCAGGTTACATCTCCATCATAGTGTCCTCTTTCCACCCCTCCCAGTCCTGCCCTCTCACCCTCTGTCCCCTAACACTTCCGCCCCACTCCTCTGGAGTGGAGTGTCCCTACATAATAGTCCCCCACCCCAGTTCAGTAGTCATATGAGGGCAAAGAGCCTCCTCATACACTGGGGGAATAAAAGGCAATACCACAAGGGAAAAGTGTCTCATTGACAGGGAGAGAAAAAAAAAAAGAGTCTATATCCATGTTCCCTTTGGTGCTTTGGTTGTAGTATAGATATCCTGTACTATATAGCTAAAATCCGACTATAAGTGAATAGATGCCATGTGCATCCTTCTGAGTCTGCATTAGCTCACTTAGGATAAGCTTCTCTAATTCCATCTATTTGGCTGCAAATTGCATAATTTCATTGTTCCTGATAGCTGAATAATATTCCATTCTGTAGATGTACCACAGTTTTTTAACCCATTCTTCGGTTGATGGACATCTGGGTTGTTTCCAGGTTCTAGCTATTCCAAATAAGGCTGCTATGAACATAGATGAGGAAACTTCCTTGTGATTCGGTGAGAAGTCATTTGGTTATTTGGTTGTATACCCAGAAATGGTGTGGCTGGGTCCCAAGGCAGAGCTATTCCAAGTTTTCTAAGATATCATCAGACTGACCTCCATAGTGGTTGCACAAGCCTGCAATTGCACCAGCAATGGAGGAGGATTCCCCTTCCTCCACACCCTCACCAGCATGTGCTGTCATTTGAATTTTGACATTAGCAAGTCTGACAGGTGTGAGATGGAATCTTAGAGTCATCTTGAGTTGCATTTCTCTAATGATTAAGGATGCTGAGCATTTCTTCAAGTGTCTCTCAGCCTTTAGGAATTCCTCCTTTGTGAATTCTCTGTTTATCTCTGTTCCCCATTTTTTTGATTAGATTATTTGATTTCTTGGCATTTAATTTCTTGAGTTCTTTGTAAATTTTGGATATTAGCCCTCTGTCAGATGTGGGGTTGATGAAGATTTTCTTCCCCAATCTGTAGGCTGCTGTTTTGTTCGAATGACAGTGTCTTTTGCCTTACAGAAGCTTTTCAGTTTCATGAGGTCCCATTTATTGATTGTTGGTCTCAGGTCATGAGCTGTTGGTGTTCTGTTCAAGAAGTTGTCACCTGTGCCAATGATTTTGAGGGTGTTTTCCATTTTCTCTTCTGGTAGATTTAATGTGTCGGGCCTTATATTAAGGTCTTTGATCCACTTGGACTTGAGTTTTGTACAAGGTGATAAGTATGGGTCTAATTTCATTCTTTTACTAGTTGACATCAGTTGGACCAGCACCATTTTTTGAAGATGCTGTGTCCTTTTTTCCATTGTGTGGTTTTGGCTTCTTTGTCAAAAACTAGTTGACCATAGGTGTGTGGGTTAATTTATGGGTCTTCAATTCGATTACACTGATCCACTGGTCTGTTTCTATACCAGTACCATGCTGTTTTTATTACTATTGCTCTGTAGTACAGATTGAAATCTGGGATAGTGATACCTCCAGATTTTTTTATTATACCGTATTGATTTAACTATTCTGGGTTTTTTGTTGTTCCATATGAAATTGAGAATACCTTTCCAGGTCTATAAAGAATGGCTTTGGTATTTTGTAGTAATTGCATTGAATCTGTATATTGCTTTTGGTAGGATGGCCATTTTTATTATGTTGATTCTACCTATCCATGGGCATGGGAGATCCTTCCATCTTCTGATGGCCTATTCAATTTCTTTCTTTAAGGGCTTGAAGTTCTTGTTGTACAGGTGCTTTACTTTCTTGGTTAGAGTTAACACCAAGTATTTTATATTGTTTGTTGCTATTGTGAAGGGAGTTATTTCCCTAATTTCTTTTTCAGCCCATTTATTTGTTGTATAAAGAAGGGCTTCTGATTTTTTTTTGAATTAATTTTTTATTCAGCCACCTTGTTGAAGATGGTTATCAGCTGTAAGTGTTCTCTGGTGGAATTTTTGGGTCGCTTATGTATACTATCATATCATCTGCAAATAATGAATTAACAGAATTCTTCATTTCCAATTTGTATCCCCTTATCTCCTTTAGTTGTCTTATTGCTCTAGCAAGATCTTCAAGTACTATATTGAAGAAATAAGGCAAAAGTTGGCCTTTTTGTCTTGTCCCTGAGTTTAGAGGAAATGCTTCAAGTTTCTCTCCATTTAATTTGATGTTGGCTACTGGTTTGCTGTATATTGCCTTTATTATTTCTAGGTATGATCTTTGTATGCCCATTCTCTCCAGAACTTTTACCATGAAGGGGCGTTGGATTTTTGTCAAATGTTTTTCTGCATCTAGTGAAATTCTCGTGTGGTTTTTTTCTTTCAACTTGTTTATATGGTGAATTACGCTGATGGATTTTCATATGTTGAACCATCCCTGCATTGCTGGGATGAAGCCTCCTTGATCATGGTATATGATACATTTGATTTGTTCTTGGAATCAGTTTGCTAGTATTTTACTAAGTATTTTTGCATCTATGTTCATGAGGGAAATTGGTCTGAAGTTCTCTTTGTTATGTCTTTGTGTGGTTTAGGAATTAGGGTGACTGTGGACTCATAGAATGAGTTTGGCAGTGTTATTTCTGATTCTATTTTGTGAAACACTTTTAAGACTATTGGTATTAGCTCTTCTTTGAAAGTCTGGTAGAGTTCCGTGCTGAAATCATCTGGCCTTGTGGTTTTTTTTTTGTTTTTTTGTTTTGTTTTTTGTTTGTTTTTTTGGTTGGGAGATTTTTAATGACTCTTTCTATTTCCTTAGGGGTTATAGGGCTGTTTAATCTGTTAACCTGATCTTGATTTAGCTTCGGTAGGTGGAATCTATCAAGAAATTTGTCCATTTCGCTTAAGTTTTCATATTTGGTAGAGTATAGATTTTTAAAGTAGGACCTAAATATTCTCTAGATTTCCTCAATGTCTGTTGTTATTTCTCCCTTTTCATTTCTGATTTTGTTGATTTGGGTTTTTTCCCTCTGTCTTTTAGTTAATTTGGCTGAGGGTTTGTCTATTTTGTTGATTTTTACGAAGAACCAACTCTTGGTTTCATTAATTCTTTTTATCGTTCTTTTTGTTTCTTAGTTGTTGATTTCAGCCCTAAGTTTGGTGATTTCCTGTCTTCTGCTCTTCTTGGGAGTGTTTACTTCTTTTTCCCCCCAATTTATCCAGTTTAGCTGTTAATTCACTAATATGTGCTGTCACAATTTTCTTTTTGAAGGCACTTAGTGCTATGAACTTTCCTTGTAGCACAGCTTTCATTGTGTCCCATAGATTTGGGTATGTTGTGCCTTCATTTTCATTCGATTTTAAGAAGTCCTTGATTTCCTTCTTTATTTCTTCCCTGACCCAGTAGTCATCCAGTAAAAAGTTGTTCAGTTTCCATGAGTGTGTAGGCTTTCTGTTGTTCTTGTTGCTGTTGAAGTCCAGCTTTATTCCATGGTGGTCTGATAAGACACAAGGGGTAGTTTCAATTTTCTGGTATCTGTTGAGGCTATCTTTCTGTCCGAGTATATGGTTGATTTTGTAGAAGGTTTCATGTGGTGCTGAGAAGAAGGTGTATTGTTTTGGTTTGGGTGAAACGTTCTGTAGATATCTGTTAGGTCCATTTGGTTCATGACCTCTGTTAGACTCAATATTTCTGTTTGGTTTCTGTCTTGATGATCTGTCCATTGTTGTGAGTGGAGTGTTGAATTCTCCCACTACTAATGTGTGGGGATCAATGTGCAACTTAAGTTTTAGAAGAGTTTCTTTTACAACTGTAGGTGTTTGTATTTGGGGCATAGATGATCAATATTGAGATGTCCTCCTGATGAATATTTCCTTTAATGAGTATGTATTGCTCTTCTCTGTCTTTTTTAATTAACCTCAGTTGGAAGTCTATTTTGTTTAATATTAGGATGGCTATTCCAGCTTGCTTCCTGGGTCCATTTTCTTGGAAAAGCTTTTCCCAGCCCTTTACTCTGAGATAGTGTCTATCTTTGTTAGTGAGATATGTTTCTTGTATGCAGCAAAATGATGGGTCTTGTTTATGGATCCAATCTGTAAGCCTGTATCTTTTTATTGGGGAGTTGAGTCCTTGATGATGATGGATATTCATGACCAAAGGCTGTTATTTTCCATTATTTTGGTATAGGTGGTGGTCCTGTGTTTCTTTTGGTTTAGTTGCCATGGATTTTTCTGTTTACTCTGTTTTCTTGGGTGTAGTTATCTTCTCTGGGTTGGAATTTTCCTTCTAGGATGTTCTGTATGGCTAGATATTTGGATAGATATTGTTTAAATTTGATTTTGTCATAGAATATCTTGTTTTCTCCATTTATGTTGATAGAGAGTTTTGCTGGGTATGTAGTCTGGCTGGGCACCTATGTTCTCTCAGGGCTTGTAGGACATCTGTCCAGGCCCTTCTAGCTTTTAAAATTTCTGAGGAGAATTCATGTGTAATTCTGATGGGTCTGCCATTATATGTTACTTGACCTCTTACAGCTTTTAATATTCTTTCTTTGTTCGGTACATTTGGAGCTTCAATTATTACATGGTGAGAGGTGTTTCTTTTCTGATCTAATCTGTTTCGTGTTCTGTAAGCCTCTTGGAATTTTATTGGCATCTCTTTCTTTAGGGTTGGGAAGTTTTCTTCTAAGATTTTGTTGAAAATGTTTCTTGGACCTTGGAGTTAAGAGTCTTCTCTTTCCTCTATGCTTATAATTCTTAGGTTCTGTCTTTTCATTGAGTCCTTGATTTCTTGAATGTTATGGGTGAGAACTTTTTTAGCTTTCTCATTTTCTTTGGATGTTGTACTGATTTCTTCCATCAAATCTTCCATGCCTGAGATCCTGTCTTCCATCTCTTGTATCCTATTTTTGACACTCATGTCTGTGGTTCCTGTTCTCTTCCCTTAATTCTCCACTTCCACTATTATCTCTGACTTTGTTTTCTATATTGCTTCCATTTCCAGTTTCATGGCTTGAAAGATTTTTTTCATTTTATAAATTTCCTACTCCAATTTGTTTGTCTTTGCCTGGAAATCTTTCACATCTTTTAAATCTCTCATTGCCTTGTCTCTTTCCTATTCAAGTTGAGCCACTTTGGCTTTGAGTTCTCTAATGGTATTCTCCATTGCTTTCACTTGTAAAATTATGGACTTTTGAATTCCTTCATAGATTTAAATTCTTCTTGAAAGGACTCTATTACTTTCCAGAATGTAGAATTGTCATCATTTTCATGTGTTTCAGCTGTGGTGAATTTGTCAGAGCTTGCTGTGCTAGCATAGTTGCATTTTGTTGGAGTCATATTTCTCTGACTTTTTTTGGTTCTGTTTTTTTTTTCCGCTGACCTTTAGCCATTTGGTTGTTCTTAGCTGTTTGTTCCTGTTGCCTTCTGTGCTTGATTTCAAAGACAACACTTTGTTGTAGCAGCTGTAAAGCTATAGTGATCTGTAGCTTTCCACAGGCTCTATGGGGTCTTGTGTGGAGGTTCTCAGTGTGTCTCCCAGAGCTCACCCCTTCCTGTTTTGTCCCAACTGGGGACTCAGGTGAGTGGTTGTGATGGGATATGTTCCTGTAGGTTCCTGGGATTCAACTGGACTTTGAATAGATGACAGTGCAGGTTGACAGGCCGCAGACTGTTGGGTGGGGTTGTAGCTCCCCTGCAGCTTATGTGTAGGGACCATATTTGTGGTCCTCTCCAGCTGCTCTCAGGGGGTTCTCAGGGTCAATGTGTATCTAATAGCTGTGACCTGCTGCAGCCCACTCCCAGGCAATTACAAATGGCCTGGGATTATTTCACTGCTCCCAAATCAGAGCTCTCTATGCTGTATACTGAGTATTCAGTGTGTAGCAGCTCTGCTCGTATGGTCCTGTGTGTCTAGGCACAGATGTTGTGGACTCTAGAGGTCCTAAGTTTGTGGGTTCAGTCTGCCCGCTGGAGTCCTGAAAGGACCCAACTCCATGATCTTAAGGTTACTCACTCATCAGTGCCCCCCAGGCCAAAACCTCACTGTTCCAAGGGTGGAACTATATATGCTTAAGTTCTGGTTTCCCGATGGAAGGGCCAGCCCTAACAAAAGAGTCTGATATTAACCCCACAATTTGCCCAGGGCTTGAACCCTGTGGAGAAGAAATCTGCCTTCAAACCCGGCCACCTGCCTTTCTGCTACTCTCACAGCTCCACCTATATGTGTATGGAGCTGATTTTGGATACTGGCAATTGGGGCCACAGTCTTCCAAGTTCTGGTACACTGCAATAAAACTGAAGTGCAGCCTGCTGCTGGAAGTGTATCCCGCTGCTCTGTCCTGCTGCAATGTTCTTCCCAGTGACTGTAAATCCAATAGAGGGGCCTGTATGTATGTCCAACACCCCTCTGGGGAAGCATAAATATGCTCGTGCTTTCAAAAAAATGCAGCTGTGTACCCACCGGCCACTGCACCGCCTGCTGCTCAGATTGTGCAGTGGCTCCACTTGGAGTGCATCCCGCTCCCATGGCTCTGCCAACCCTTCACTAAAAAGCTGGAAAGCTTTTGGGGGATCTGGGAGCCCAGGAGGCTGGTGAGTAACCCTGTCTGGGTTCGGAGCTGCCTGCTGGGTATTTGAGTGGCTCTTACCCTGTACCTCTCCTGGAGACAATTCTCGATTCCTGGATTCAGCTGTTTTGCTGAGTGTCTGAGAGAGGGGAGGAGAGTCCTGCCCAGGGACTTATAATGGTCCCTGGGTCGGGTCACTCAAATTGTTGCACAATATCTTGTAACTCTATGGCTTTATAGCTGTTTTCCCTGCTTTCAAAATGCATCTGTGGTGGCCACCACCCTTTTGGATCACTCCTCCCCAGTTCAGCACTCATATGAGGGCCAAGAGCTTCCTCATATACTGGGGACCTACAAGTCAGCACCACTAGGGCAAAGTGTTTCATTGATAGGAAACAAAGTCTATGTTCTTGTTCCCCTTGGTGGATTGGTTTTGTATAGTTATCCTGTACTATATGGCTAAATTCTGAATATAAGTGAACAGATGCCATGTGCATCCTTCTGAGTCTGGGTTAGCTCACTTAGGATGAGCTTCTCTAGTTCCATCCCTTTGGCTGCAAATTGCATGATTTCATTATTTCTGATGGCTGAGTAGTATTTCATTGTGTAAATGTACCACAGTTTTTTTTTTTTAATCCATTCCTGAGTTGAGGGACATCTAGGTTGTTTCCAGTTTCTAGCTATTGCAAATAAGGCTGCTATGTACATAAATGAGGAAACTTCCTTGTGATTTGGTGAGGAATCACTTGGATGTATACCCAGATGTGGTATGGCTGGGTCTTGAGGTAAGGCTTTTCCAAGTTTTCTAAGATATCACCAGACTGATCTCCATAGTGGTTCTACCAGCTTGCACTCCCACCAGTAATGGAGGAGTGTTCCCCTTTGTCCACAACCATGCCACCATGTGCTGTCATTTGAGCTTTTGATCTTAGCCTTTCTAACAGGGGTGAGATGGAATCTTATAGTTGTCTTGAGTTGCATTTCTCTGATGATTAAGGATGCTGAGCAGTGTCTCTCAAGTGTCTTCTCAGTCATTAGGGATTCCTCCTTTGTGAATTCTCTCTTTAGTCCTGTTCCCCATTTTTTGATTGGATTATATGTCTGGTTGTAGATTTCTTTTTAAAGTTTGCTACTTGATATTTTTATTGTTCTTGAGTCTATTAATTAGTTCATATATATATTTGCATCTAGTCACATTCAGCAATCATCTTTATTCATAACTTCTCATGTTCTCAACGTATCAACTATTGAGTTTTTCACATTCTATGTATTCCAGTCTGAGATCTGGGTAAGATCAATTTTGGACTTTCTAATTTCACCTCACATATTTTATTCTCTTAAAAACACTGACTGTTGTCAAAGCAGTATGAATTATAGGCATATATAACACTTTTACTAGTGGTTGTATGTGGTGTGTGTGTGCATGTGTGTGTGTGTGTGTGTGTGTGTGTGTAGAGAATGATAGATAGATAGATAGATAGATAGATAGATAGATAGATAGATAGATAGATGAGAGAGAAAAAGGGAGAGAAAATGCTTCATCAAGTACTTGCTTCAGGAGATCAAAATCTATTCAAGCTTATTAACCTTGCATAGCAAGTACTTTACCTGTGGAGCCATCTTGTGGGCCAGTTTTTATTTACTTTTAATATCTGAATCTTTTAGTACCTTCAAGTGTGCTTTCTTACAATTAACACAACATATAAATCATACTAATTGATTATTTTTTTCTTTTCATTTCTAAAACTAAAATTGTGTTCTTTGGCCAACAAAACTGTTAATTAAGAAAACCTGTGGTCCTTGTTCACTTCTTCTGGATTTCCATCTGCTTGTAAAGCATATTGATAATCATTATTGAACACTCTGTCTTAGCTAGTCCCATTCTCTGACTCTCTGGGGATCTTACACTGTTACTAGCTGTGTTTTTAATTCTTTACTTTGGCATCACTTTTTATTCTCTGTGTGCTATATGGGAGTATACAGGAATAGGTAAATGTCTGCACATCCATGTGCTGGCAACACACACATGCACAAATGTATACATATATATTCTGAGTCCCTGGAGGATGAGGAATGGAGCACTTGCCTTCTGGTAAGATTTCCATTTGTTTTCTGTCAGGTGTCGCATGGAGATACGATTAGGATAATTTCATTCTCTCAGTTTTTCTTTCCTGGCCAGAACAAGAGTATAAATTTGAATTATAAAGCTCAATGACATGAAAGTTTTTGGTAGAACTTCTCAGACAAATGCTGTTAATTTTAGTACTGAGCTATGTGATATTTTATTTTATTTATTCTTTCATAATCTCATATTTTTCTCATAATCACCCTCATTTTCTCTTCTACCCATTCTTCTTGCTTAACACCTTCTTCTCAAGTCACCTCTGACTACACTGAAAAT
>CAJQZJ010032546.1:2431245-2462678 GCA_907164525.1 Lophiomys imhausi
TCTATTATCTATCTATCTTGATGAGTTTAGACTGCTATACCTAACTCAGTTTCAATTCTATCTTGCATTACCAACTTAAAAACATTATCTTAGACCTAGAACATCCTTTTAACTCCTAAACAATTTAAAATTTGACTGTGAGACTCTACCTATCTAGTCTTCAACCATATCAGAGATCTGAGAAGGATAAATATATCTGAATAATCAGGAAGTACAGAGCAAACAGCTTCCAAAACTAAGAAATGGCAGACGACTGGCTGCCTGATAAAGGAAAACTCTATTTTAGTGTGTCTAGTCTGTTAATAGTGCTGTTATACTAATATTGTCCTATGTTCTCAAAGTATTTTCAGTCATTAAATTCTCATTTTAACAGGCATTGTAGAAATCTGAGAGGAAAGTTTATTAAAGCTTTCTTGCCATCAATCTCAGAATCCAGAATCCTCCCCCCCGTCTCTGTCTCTGTATCTCTCTGTCTCTGTCTCTCTCTCTCTCTGTACATATAGAGTCTAGAGGATAAGTAATGTTCTTCAGGCTTACTCCACCTTATTTCTTGAGTCAGGGTTACAGAATCTGATAGTTTAGCTGGCCAGCAAGTCCTAGGCATCTACCTGTTTTTGTGTCCCTAGTGCTGGTGTCACAGACACATGCCTCTAGGCCAGTGATTCTCAATCTGAAGGTCAAAACACTCACAAGGGTCACATATTGGACATACTGCATACCAAATATTAACATTATTATTGATAACAGTAGCAAAATTTCAATTATGAAGTAGAAACAAAATAAAATTGTAGTTTGGGGTTACTACAACATGAAGAACTGATTTAGCTGGTCACATCACTAGAAAGATGGAGAACCACTGCCCTGGGACTAGTTTTTACTTCTATTCAGTTTTCAAATGTAGATCCTCATGCTTGCATGGTGATTACTCTACCCAGACAAAAATCAGATGAAACCATCTCGGTGCAGTAGAAGCTACAAGGACATTCTCTTCTGAAGTCCTCTTATGAACTTTGCTGTTGGGTACAGTGTTCATAGGATCATTCACCTATTTAAATCAATCCAACAATGGGCATCAATACAATGAAGAGTAAAGTAAGATGCCTGTAAGTGTTTGAGGGCTCTGTTGTCCTCTGTTAATGGTTCTTTACATCTGGTATCAGGTAGGTTATAGTTGAGTAGAGAATTCAATAAACTTCTCCACTGTTCTAATAGAAAACATCTTCCTAAAGCTGGACAGCATTCCTCCACATACAAAATTCTGTTTGGATAATTATTTGAGGTCATCATTAAGCTCAAGTTTGTTGTCTGTGAATGATCTCTAGCTGAAAATGAAGGGAGCCATATACATACTGAGATCGTGACTAAGGTGACGCAATTAGCTTGGAGACTATTAGAAAGTAGAGGAGATGGATCAGTAAGGAATATCTTGATCCACAAAGCCTAATAACCTGTGTTTAATCCACAGAACTCACATGATAGAATAGAATTTACTCTCGCAAATATTTTCCTGATTTCCATACATATGCTATGGCATAGTTTTCCCCTCCTCCCCAAATAAATAAATATAATTTTAAAATAAAAGCTAAATGAAAGAGACCAAAGGAACTTAGGCCAAGCTTCAGAACAGCACAGAAGTTGAGAAAATAGGAAGGGTTTGGGTAGAAATTAATATGTGCGTAGCATGGCAGGAAGAACGATTGGGTTGAACAGAAATGATGCTTGGATGTGATAACAAACGCCACTCCATTGAACAGTTTTAGAAAAGATTACTCTGAGGGACATTTCCTACTGTAAAATAAAGAGCTGCAAGCATTTTTTCATAGTAGATTGTAAGGGAGAAATGTGTGTAAAATTTGTCTCCGTTTACTTCAATAGCATTCCGTTTCAAAGCCAAACCAAATTTGTTCATTTTCTTTCTGAGAGAGGAAGGAACAATTCACTGTCCTAAAATCTGGTGATTTAGCACATACTCTGTACCATCCCTGCTACTTTAGCCAGCATGATAAATAGAAGATCATTTTCTGAGGGCTCCAGATGGAGATACTAGCCCATAAAGAGACCCAATGTCACTGTCTACATTAAAACTGAGGTGGATCTGGTGAGATGGCTTGGTGGGCAGAGGTCCCTGCCATCAACCTGACAATGAGTTTGAACTCTGGGTTTGGGCAGAGAACTTACTTCCCCTCATTGTCCTTTGACTTACAGATATGTACAATATCATGCAGGTACACATATCAAACAATACATGAATAATGAAGTTGAGGTGTGTTGAATCCCCATGAATAAAGATGCTTTTCTATGGCAAGTCATTAGATGTTGCTAAGTTTTATTTTTAATTGCTTACTCTCATTGTGCTTATCTCCAAATATTTTACTTGGTTATAACAAATACTACATTAATGACATTGAGAGAAATTCATGTTAGGGACTGATGAGGTGACTCAACAATCAAAGTGATTGCCTTGAATTGGAGTCACAGAACTTGTGTAGAAAAAGTGAGACATAGTGGCATGCACTTCAAATCCCAGTTCTGGGAAGCAGAATGGGTACCTATAGTTGTGTGGCCAGCCAGCCTAGCCTACTTGGTGAGCCCCAGGACAACAATAAAATTCTGAAAGAAAAGAAACAAAAATTAAATATACTGTAATTAGATCCACCCATATCTTTTACCTGAGATGCCAAACGTCCAAAATCCCTATGCTGCTAGGTGCTACATTAACTTCATTAACCCTACCACAATGAACTGGTACTTTTTAAGCCTTGAGTTGCCTGAGTGAGGATAGCTAGGGTTATTCTCTTGTACACACACACACACACACACACACACACACACACACACACACCCCATTTGTGTATTCATGCACACAATCATGCACCTATACATATACATACCAAAAGAGAAAGATAAGTATCATTTTACAAAAGGGGAGAAAAACATTGCTAGGCAAGTCTAATCATTTGAACAAAGCCACCTCTTTCTGTAGATGCCTCAGAATATACCATTGGGTATTCACGAAAATCAGCTCACCTGGGTGTTTCAATGCCTTTGTTTTACTTGGTCCTATCATAAGAATCAATAAATGTCAGAATTCAAAACTCTTGAAGTTTCTAAAGAAAAACAAAACACAACCCCATAACAACAGCAACAGCATTACAGTTGGTGGAGACTTTTCTGGGTGGAGATTGAACTCAGGGCCTCCACTTGATAGGAAAGTGTTGTTTCTTAGCCTACCCCTAGACCGAGTTTGTCATAATCTATTTTCCCTGAAAGTCAGAATTAAAGAATTGTTATTACATTCTTCCAAAGACTTGACAACTTTATGATCTACAGATTCAGGGGGAAAGCACTCTTTAAAACATGGAAACATAGTTTATGTTTGTTTCTACAGTTAGTATTGATTAATTAACTCCTGTTTGGTGACTTGGTAGCTCAAATTTTAAACACAGCAGAGACATTATTTCTAAGGGCTAAATGGGCTACACATTTGCTCAGATAAAGTGTGTATCACTCTATATGAAACCAGGAAATCACAGAGCAATGAGTGATAACTGTCAAATGCTTTTGATCTGGTAAGGTGAAGCAAGTTCTCACTGTGCCTATTAAAGAGCAGGGTTATTTGATTCTAGTAGCTCTTCCATTTGTATTTCAAGTCTACAACATCTTCCTCAGTGGCACAGTAAAGCTGAGTGAGAATCCTAAAAGCTTCATGTATCTTACAAAGTATGGCAAAAAGGATATTTATACTATTAATGAAAAGTTTATTTCTTGAAGTACTCATTTTGAAAGACTGTAATTTCATTTTGATTATGTGCACAATTGGGCCTTTCTTATGATTCATGTCTGGTGCAGTCAATATAAAACCTAGAAGCAAAATTACAATGTGGATGATGGTTGGCATGCATGGTGTTACGTATATCTATGTGCATGCATGTTGTGCTATTTGTGTAAACACTGCTGCATATGTGACTGCCACAGATGTGTGTGGAGGTCAGAAAACAATCTTGGATGTTGACCCCTGGATTCTACCTCCATAGGGGAAGGGCCTTTTATTCACCACTGTACACAGCAGGCTAGCTGACTGGAAAGCTTCCGAGGATCTTCCTCTTTCTCCTTCCTGTTTCAAATGAGGAGCACTGGGTGGGATTCCAGCCTCATACTCCAACCCACATCTAGCTTTTTGTGGTTCTGAGGATTATGCTTGCACTGTAAGTGTTTCATCCACGGATTCATCTACCAAGCTTGGATTTGGAATTTTAAAGATTATATTAATATTAAAGGGAAATGATTTTGTAAGGTATATAGCAAGGCCACTGTAAAGAGGACTTCCAAGAAGGCATGCTTGTATTCTTAATTAATGAGTCTCTCTGGTACATTGTAAAGTGTGTGCTACTCCCTATCTGTTAGTGTCTAAAGGGTGTAGCACATCCACATCAGCAAAATGATAGGAGAGAATCTGAGTATGAAGTCAGGTCAACTTAATTCCACTGGATTTAGAAACACAAGTGGCATAATCATTTGGTCTTTCTGGACCTGTCTAATCTCTCTCTCCATATGACTCCACTTTCCTTTTTGTATGGATTCAGTCTTAGTTAGGATGGTAATAACAGAAATGATGAAATCAGTAACTCAAGGCTTAAAATGTACCAGTTCATTGTGGTAGGGCTAGTGAAGTTAATGTAGCGTCTACAGCATAGGGATTCTGGAAGTTTGGCATCTCAGGTAAAAGATATGGGTGGATCCAGTTATGTCTGGACATGTTTGCCATTGAAGGGCATGCCTTGAAAGCCCACCAAGAGCAGACGATGTCATTGATCATGGGACCACAAGACTCACTGTTGTAGAGGCATGCCTTGGAAAGCCGCCAGGGACTATGGCAATGAAATGCTGGAATTCCATGGACAAGATCATAAAGACTCATTAATTTTAATCAGGTAATTTTTGACTTATTAAAAGACCGCCTGTATCAATGATCGGAACAAATTAAATTTATAAACTGACCTTAAGATCTGAAAAATAAGATTAATATTCTTCAAGATTGAAAGACTTGTTGAAAAACAGCCACTTGTATGGATCCATGCCAAGACAATTAAGAATTGATATCCTTATAAGAACTCTAGGTTAGTGTTAAGTGTTTGTTTTTTCATAGATCTTAGATTATTTTAGGCACTAAGATATTCTTAGTTAGATTATAGATTTTAGAATTAGGGCTTGGATTTTAGGATTTAGGAACTTTCTAGGTGGTTGTTAAATATTAATAAATATATGTGTGATAAAAAAAAATTCTGTTACAGTTCCCTGCATCCCATTGAAGAAAATATCCCCTTTGTGAAGAAAAAAAATTCTGAAAAGTTCTGGAGTGAATATCTTTTTTATTTATTATAATGTTTATTTATTACTCAAGTTGCTACTCAATCATAGTGCCCTCTTTCCACCACTCCCGGTTCCACCCTCCCACCCTCTCCTTCCTCTCATCCCTCTCCTCTGTCTCCCACCCATTCCACTCCTCCAATGCCAAGTGTCCCTATAAATCAGCCCCTCTCTGTTCAACAGTCATATGAGGGCTAAGAGCTTCCTCTGGCTCTAGGGGCATACATGGTAGCACCCCTAGGGCAAATTGTCTCATTGATAGGTAACAAAGTCTATGTTCCTGATCTTTTTGGTGTGTTGGTTGTAGGATAGTTAACATGAGTTTTTTAACTGACAACCCCAAGTTATTACAGTTCCTAGGTCATGGGCAGACACTAAACACTATGTCTTGATTATCAGCAAGCTATGAACATAGAAGAAAAAGGCTCACTCTAGTGATAACTCTTGTGGTGTCTGAATGAGAGTACCCCTCATAGGCTCATAAATGTGAATACTTGGTCAACAATTAGTAGATGTATTTGATGCATATGGCTTTGTTGGAGGAGGTGTGCCAATGGGGATGGGCTTTGATGTTTTAAAAGCTCTCACCATTCCAAGTTATCACTCTCTCTGGCAGTTATTATCTCCACATTTAAATTCTCAGCTACTTCTCTAACAACATGCCTACCTGTCTGCTGCCATTCTCCCACCATGATGGTTAGGAATTCATCCTCTGAAGCTGTAAGAAAATTCCTAAATTAAATGATCTATCTTATAAGTTGCCTTGGTCATGATGTCTCTTCACAGCAATACAAAAGGAACTCAGTCACCAACATATCTTTGAAACAGGAAGGATTATGTCTGACAATGAAAGTGAGATGCTCTTTTCAGGGAGCTATGGTCTGTGAGAAGGAATAATTAACCCTGATTCAAAAATAAGACAGAAGAAATGGGTTGCAGCTTCAGGAGGAACAAGGAATTGTGGGTATCTTAGCCCTGGAATATGCTTATCTTCATCAATAGTCCAACTGAAAAATTAATATTTGAGAGACTTTCAAATTTCTGTGTTTTTCTTTTCTTATGTGGTATGCATGAACGTGTGTGTGTGTGCATGCGCACGAGTGCACATGTGTGCACATGTGTGCATGCATGTACAGATGTACTTGTGAAGGCTGTAAATTGACTTCAGACATCTTCCTTGATTACTCTACATTTAATCATTGAGGCAAAGTTTCTCTGCCATACCCATATCTCACCTATATTGCTAGTCTAGCTAGTTGGCTTGTTCTAGGTATCTTATCTCCACCTTCTGAGCCTGGAGTTAAAGGAGAAGTAGCAACATAACCACCGAGCATTTATCTGGGTTCTAGAGATTCATAATTTCTATCCTTATGTTTGCATACCAAAAGCATTTGTACCTGAGCCACTTTTTCAGCCCCAGAGAGACCTGTTTTCTTTTAAATAGGTGTATTTTCTTTGGAACAAGTTTATAGCTTTCCAAGTGCCCTTGTTACTTATCTATTGCTGCAAAAAGACACTCTAACCAAAGGCAACATGGGGAGGAAAGGATTTACTTGGCTTAGATATCCTGAATAACAGTCCATTAAGGGAAGCCAAGGCAAGAACTCAAATGGAGCAGGAACCTGGAGACAGGAGCTGATGCAGAGACCATGGGATTGTGCTGTTTACTGCCTTGCTCCACATTGTTTGCTCAACCTGTTTCCTTATAGGACCCAAGAACACCAGCTCAGGAGTGGAAATACCAATAATGGGTTGGATCCTCCCACATAAAGCACTACTTAAGAAAATGGCCTACAGGTTTGCCTACAGCCTAATCTTATGGAAGCCTTTTCTTAACTGACCTCTTCTCCTCTTAGATGACTCTAGCTTATGTACATTTGAAATAAATACTAGTCACCACAATTGAGTTTGTGTCAACTTTATACAAACACATAATTATTAAATCATAACCTTTTCTTTTTTGTTCATTCCTAAGATCACATATCAAAGTAAGCACCACAATATAGAACATTTTACAAACTTCAAATGTCCCACGGTATTATAAATTCAAACACATGAAATTCCAAAGATTCTTTAAAATATTCAAAATCTCCCTCAAATTCCAAAATGTCCTTAAAATTTTAGTCTTTTAACTGTGGGCTCCTGTAAAATCAAAAGTAAGTTAAATGTTTTCTTACTCCAAGAGGGGAGAACTAGGGCACAGTCAAATTTGGTTTAAAGCATAATCATACCCAAACCTAAATAACTCAGTGGTCAAGTTCTGGGATCCACCTAAGGTCTTCTGAGCTCCTCCAAAAGACCTGGATCACTTTTCTGGCTCCACTGTCTACAACCAAAAAAGCTTGTAATCCTAGGTTCAGGATCACTGCACTTCATGACTGCTGTTGTCTTGGCAGATATTTCTCTTTTTGAGCATTTTCAAAACATGTAGTCTTCTGCTGCAGCTGGGCTGCATGTCCACCATTAATTCCTCAGTTCCAGCTTATCAGCATTGGTTGTCTGTGCAAAGCGAAGGATTCACATTAGTTGTTCTCATAGCTTCCTAATGATATCCAATTCTTCAGCCATACATGACTAGATCTATAGATTATTAATTTAAAATATTCCATAGCCCAGATAGACTCTTTAAGTGCCTCTCAAATTTCCATTTGAAATTTTACAAACCAACCTTCTCTCATATACCCTTCTCTAAACACTCCGTCTTCTAAGGTTCCATAAAGCAGCTCATCAAGTTTTCACCACTCTTCATATTTTTCCATGAAAAACTTCAAAGCCCTTCAACAATCCTCCCCAAAAATCATAGTCAGGTCTTGTGAGGTGCTGCAGGTCTCCTTTTTTCATCGTGACTGTTGGCCACAAGTGCAAGTCATCTAGGTGAGCAGAAGATGGTGAACAAGAGTCAGATAGCTACAAGTTTTACAGATTAACAAGAACCCGGGATGGGATCAACTCCAGAGAGGCAGATCAACCCTATTGGGGTTAATGAAGGTTGTGTAGAACTTGGGGAAGACCTGGAGCTAGTATTGCCAGGGACACTTCATTTGCATTGGGTAGTATTAGATAGTATGGGCCTATCATAAAAAGGAGAACAAAAGTACCTAATTATCCTATGGGCAGCAGTGGGTGGAATGTTATTAGCGGCTGTGTCAAAGATTACACTCCAGACATGTTTGGGGCATTCCAGGTATCCCAGGTGCTTGCTGACTGGGTTCTTATCAGGATAAAGGAAGGTAAACATATAAATTCATAGGTGACATTCATCAGGTAGAGACAACAGAGGTCCATTTTGGTTCCCCAGATCAGGCAGAGAGGAGGGAGCCCCTGAAGGGAAAGTGAGTCCGTCATTTAGTGCTGAACTCAGGGCTTTCTGGACATGGCAGACTACAACCTTAATAGGGTATCCAACAACATCTGCCACGGCAATTCCCCACAATCCTGGTAACTTTTGTCTTAGTTATGGTTTCTATTCTTATGATGAAACACTGTGACCTAAAGCAACTTGAGGGAGTGAGGTATTTTACTCACATTTCCACACAACTGTTCATCATGGAAAATTGCCAGGAGAGGAAATCAAGGTAGAAATCTGGAGGAAGGAATTGGTGCATGAGCCATGAAGAAATGTTTCCTATGCCCTTGCTATTTAGGGCTTCTTCTGCTGGCTTTCTTATTGAACCAAAGACCACAAGCCAAGGAGTGGCACTGGCAATATTGGGTTGGATCCTCCCACCAATAGCTAATTAAGAAAATACCTTACAAGCTTGCCTACAGCCTGATATATTTTTAAATGTTTATTTATTATTTCAAGTAACATCTCCATCACAGTGTCCTCTTTCCACCCCTCCCAGTCCCACCCTCACACCTTCTACCCCCTGTCCCTTCTATCCTACTCCTCTAGAGTAGGGTGTCCCTACATATCAGTCCCCTTCCCCAGTTCAGCAGTCATATGAGGACGAAGAGCTTCCTCATATACTGGGGGTCTAGATGGCAGTACCACTAGGGAAAAGTGTCTCATGAACAGGTAACAAAGTCTATATTCCTGTTCCTTTTGGTGCATTGGTTGTAGTATAGTTATCCTGTATGAAGACATTTTCTCAGTTGAGACTTCCTCCTCTTAGATGACTCTAGCTTGTGTCAAGTTGATATAAAAACTAGCATAACATCATGTACCTCTAATACAATATTTCAGTCTAGTTGCATAGAGTTTTTTAAACTAAATTTCAATTTGTGTTTATGCCAGCCACTTCAGGAAATAAAATACCTCAGTCTTGGATATAGCTCATTGTTCTAGTGTTTGTCTGATAAACAAGACAGCTGAATTGATTTGCAGCATTACATGAATTAACTATAGAGGCATATCCCAGCAGTCAAGGCCACCTTTGATGATGTGGGGAATTTAAAGGTAGCTTGAGTACATGAGAACTTGTCTCAAGGAATAAAATAATAAAAATAAAAGAATTTATAAATCAGAGACCCCTTTCTGACTGAATTATAATACTGTTTCTATAAGGTACCTGGATAATACTAAATTATGTTGTTTTTCTGAGTCATGAAATATTTTGGACTCATTAATGCAATTTAAATTTCTGTACCATTAAATAAAAAAAAATTGGAAACAAAAAAATTTCAGTAACCTTCAGCTTTTCAGATACATACATCTTGTTTTTGATCAAGGAAGACTTAATAGTGGGTAATATGAGATTGTTGTTGTTACTCTCTTAAAAGAAATGACGTATATCTCTCCCCATGGAAAAACTCAATAGATTATTTAGTTTTGCCTCAGGAAGCAGAAATGCACAGTATAGCATAGGTGCCAATGTTATGTTTCCAAATACAGATTGTACTCTGATTGGAGTAATAGTTCCTACTCCATTCCAAAGATGGGAAGCTTTTCCACAGTTGGATTAGGCTTACATACTTGTGCCTTGCTGTGGTGGTAAAGGATATTTTGTGTGGCTGACCAGAATGCAGGTAGAAAAACTATTGTTGTTAAAATTTTGAAGTCAGTTATCTTCAAACAAAACTTATAGATCATTACTATGAGCCACATAATGTGGTAGGACATACAGAAGGAGCATAAGTAACCAATTTCTGTTATAATCATGTTTTAAAAAGATATATTTGTCTCTAATTATGTGCAAGGGTGTGGACATGTCCATATGAGTGTGTAGGTGTCATCCTTGAAGCAGAAGTTGTAAGTCACCTCACAAAGAAGCTTGGAACCACATTCGAGTCTTCTACAAGAGCAGTACGTGCTTGTCATGACTAAAATATTTCTTTGGCACCATATGTTCCGTTTAATTTAAAAGTTACTACTTTTAAGGGAACGTTGTCAGGTTGAGGTAAAGTTAATAATATTAATATTTTTTAATTATAAAATGTTTTTGTAGACTTTTTCTTTCAAAATTTTCTTCACTATACCCAAATAATAACTCTAATATAAAAGGAATATTTTTAGAATACTAGGATTATAATAGAGTGTATTTTTTCATTATCTTCATTATGTAATAATGTATTGCTTTGAGGTAGGTGCAAACTCTTTTCTTAGGTTGCCTCTTGTTTTTCTCACCACAACACAGAGAAATAAACACTATCATTATTTGGACTTTGATCACGGAGTTGGGTGTGGAAAGATGACTATGTGGATAAAGTACTTGCAATGCACACTAGAAGAATGAGTTCAGATGCCCAGAACCAAGTAAAGAACAGGGCATGGGAGAAGACATCTTTAAAACCCAGAATTCTTCTGGAGTCAAGGACAGATCGATCTTGAGGTCTTGGCTGCAGGTTCACTGATGGGACCTTTTCTAAAAACAAGTAGGTTCTTTAGTGGTTAATAGTACTTGCTGGTCTTTCAGGAGACCTTAGTTTCGTTCTCAGAACCTGCTTCTTGCAGCTTACAACTGTGCATAACTATAGTTCCATGGACTCGATGGCACTTCTGATCTTCACAGATAACTGCTTTCATACACACAGACACAGACAAACAATTAGTAATAAAATGAATCTTTATAAAATATGGTGGCATGATTAAAGAAGAGACTTACCATGAATATGTGTAGCCCTTGTATTCATTCACAGGCAACACATCTACACATATATACACCTGTACATGTATGCTCAGACACGCACACACAAAGCCAAACACAGAGAGGTAGGTAGGGAGGTAAGGCTAGGGAGAGGGAAGTGGAGGGGAGAGGGAGAGAGGCAGGGAGAGGGAGAAGGAAAAATGAACTGAGTCACCTAGGTTAGGGACTTGACAAACATCACTAGTGTAGTAGGTGGTAGAGTTAACACTTAAAGGCAGAGATGTCAGTTTTGTAATCAATTCTGCTTCATTTCAATTGGTAGGAAATATCATCCCTAACAATAATAGGTATATCACAGTGATCCACACCCACTTTTCTTACTGAGAGCTCTTTCACCAGTGGCTTACTCTTCAGAACTGGTGAGATGAAGAGTACTGGCCCAGGTAGAGTAGGGCTTTAGTTTTGGGGCACATTAACTGTAAATCATGATTGAAGTCAGTCCTGGGTTTCTATCATCACTCCATGCTAGCTAATGTGACACAAACAAATGTCTTGTTCTGTTAACTTACACCAACATGTACGTAATTTGTTTGACTTGTGCTAGAAGCTGTGCAAAAGTATTATAGCCGTAATGGGGATCATGATCCTAAAGAAGTGAGAAGGCTCTCCATCCACCTTTTCCCAAGAGAGAATGATATTGGACTCTTAATTATGATTCAGAACTAGGTGTTTCATAGGGGAGAGAGCATGACTCCTGCCTTTCACATAGTTAAAACTTAACTTCACTCTCTCTGATTTGAGCCAGACTAAATGGAACAATATCATACCTCTAATTGATGATTAGTTATTAGTGGAAGTAAGACATGGGCAATAGTAAGTTTCTGATCATTAAACCATCTTCACAGAGTTGAACCTGTAAACTAGGGATATAGCTTAATTGGCACATGACATATACATCTAGACTTCTCACTTACATGCATACACAACACACATGCAAAACTACACACACACACACACATTAAAAAAAGAAATGGAGAGTGTTTCCCTAGCACCCAGGAAAACATGGCTTTGATTCTCAACAATTCATAAATGCTGTGTGGAGGTATAAACCTTTAATAACAACAGCCAGGAAAGGGAGTAAACATATCAGAAATTCAAGGTCATCCTCAGCTACATAGAGACTTCATGGCCTTCCTGGGCTATATTACACTTTGTCTCAAACAAAGAAAAATTTTAACCCAGATAATTGCATCTTGTGTTATTTAAGCTTCTATATTTTGTAGCAAAGCTGTTGCTGATAGATTCTAACAGTAGGTATTTGGCAGGCTAGGATTAAAATCATGGAATCTGCTCTAATGTTTGAAGATTTCAGACATTGTTTCTCCCCTTCTCAGCATGGTATAATTATGTTTCAAATAGAGGCCCTGAGACTTATTTATGATTTTACTCTCTTACTAAAGTTACACTATTGGCATCAAATACTGTTTTTTGTTAATGAGAAAATAATGTGTGTGCATATGTACATGCATTTGTGTGCATTGTGTGTGTGTGTGTGTGTGTGTGTGTGTGTGTGTGTGTGTTAGTAACCTGAAAGCAATTATATTCTCTATTAGCACACTCTGTTGCAGCATCATGATCCTCAACCAGCACCATGGATCTCTAGGACTACCTATACATATCTAATCTTACAATGATATGTAGCAGTCAGATGAAAAGCAAATGGATTTGCAATTAAATATCTCTAGGTTTAAATTTTGAAGGCCACTTGGCTACATTAGTCACCACTAAAGTGACCCCTGTAATGAGTAATATTGATTACAAACTTGACAGAATCTAGAATTGTCTACAGAGACAAACTTCTGTATATGACTTGGATGCAGTTTATAGACTGAGTTAATTAAAGTGGGAAGACTCACCCTGAATGTGGGCAGGATCATTCCTTAGTTGGGACTGAATAAAAAAGAGAGAGAGATGAGCAACACCATTCATCTCTCTCTCTCTCTCTCTCTCTCTCTCTCTCTCTGCTTCCTCACTGTAAATGAAATGAGCCCAGCTGCTTCACACTCCATCCATAACTTTCCTGCTGTCATAGCCTGTACCTTCAAGTTGTAAGCTCAAACTAACCCTTTCTTCCTTAAACTGTTTTGCCACATCAACAAAAAGTAGCCAATACAACCTCTATGTGCCACAGAATCCTGATGTCTGATGCAGGGATAGTGGTACTGTCTTACTGAATTTTCATGATGGTACATTCTCAGGTAGATAAAGTGTGGAGCAATGCATCATTTCAAGATGTAAGTTGTTCATAAGCTCCCACAATGCTGCCGTCTTCTGGTCTTTCTTGCTGGCATTTCTCTCCAGCTCAGGGGCACTGCTATTGACTTGTTTGCCCTTTGCCTGGGGAGTCTGACCCAGTATTGTAAATGTCAATGCTGACAAGGTAATGAACTGAAGAGAATTCTTGTAAGAGTAATAAACTCCCTGAACAACATTGGAGGGTCTCATCAAAGTGTGCTGATTTAGGGCACCAATCACAACTCATTATAAAGCTGCTGTATTGCTGTCACCCTTGAAGTTCTTCAGTACTGTTCTGCTGATCTATACTTGAGCAATCTGATCACATGAAGAAACAATCATACCATCATACCATGGAGTGAGTCCTAGTTATAACCTGAAGGGTGGTTGTGTTAATTACCTCTCTTACTGCTGGGACAAAATACTTGACCCATGAGACTTAAAGAAGAGAGGGTTTATTTTGGCTCACAGTTCAGTGGTGCATTCTGACAGTAGAGTAGTCATGGTAGAAAGACTGGGAAGTAGACTGTCACAATGTATTTGCAGTCAGGCTGAGAGTAATGAATACTGGTATCAGCTCTCTTTTTCCATTTTTATTCAGCCCAAGACTCTGTACCATAGAATAGTGCTTCCAATATTAGAGATGGGTCTTCCAACCTCAATTAAGTCAATCTAGAGACTCTCTCACAGACATGATCAAAAGCATTCTCCTGGTGACCCTATATCCTGTGAAGTTGACTTTGAGTAAAAACCATCACAGTGGTGACATTCATATTAGTCCACAGTTGCTAAGAACTGCCCCCTACTCCCCAACTCCCACAGGAAGCCTTGAATTTGCTCAGTGTTCCTGTCTTGCATTTCTTACCTGATTTTCCCCTGAGAAAACTGTGGTATTTCTGCTATCCTTCTTAGCCATTCTCTTCTTGTTACCACCACATTATGCACAGGTCTTTATGTTATGCATTTATTTCATTCATATTTTACTGTATAATTTTTTCATTAGTGCATTGGAAACACAGTGCAGAAGGGAGAGGCCTGCATATATTTCACTGCTTTTTAAAAACCCAAAAATTTCTTTTCAGTTCCTGTGACAAAATACCACAACAAAAGGTAACTTGTGAAAGACCTGGCTTATTTTGAATTACAGTTCCTTAGTGATAAGAGTCTGTCATCCATCATGTTAGGAGCCAGGGAAGACATGACATCAGGAGCAGGAAGCTGGCCAATCACATTGAATCTGCACTCAGGAAGCAAAGGAGAAGAGGAAGTGGAGTCAAGCTATGGCATTCACACCTTGCTTCTAGTGAAGTACTTCAGCCCAAAAGTTCGACCTTCTAACATTCCATGACCTTCACAACTAGCAGTCCCATCTGAGATGGAATGATCACATACAGGAACCTATGGGGGACATTGCACTTCAAAACACAGCAGAGATTATTCTGGTGTTCCCTTTGGGGTATTTTTCAGGATTAAAGATCATGGGTGTCAAGACTGAAGTGGATTTAGGCAAGGTGGGACAGTAGGTCACTGAAAACCTTGCTTATGTTAGAGGTCTCCATAACTGGATAGAACTGGACTCAGCTGTGAATGTCAACTGAGCCATTTTCTTTTTCCTTTCTTTCTTTTTCAATAATAGCTGACTCTTTCTTCCACTGTCCATGAGGTGTGTTATGTAGTGAGGAGAGGCTAGAGAAGGAGTCAAAACTAATCAATGAGCACATGGTGACTGGCAGTCAGTCAGGTGTACTGAATTGAACCACAGTCAGGTGTACTGAATCAACAGTTGTCAAGGTCTGAGTTCATTTCTGGTCTTAAAAGTCCTGTTCTATTAGAGAAATAAAATTATGTACAAGAAGCTAATTACAAAGCAAATGGTCTTCAAAGCATAGATATTATTGTCTCTAGAGAAAGGAGAAATCAAAGGGGAAATCCTATGTCAGCAGGCTGCTGCCGCCACCCTCCTGACCCTTGGTAGAGGGCCAGGCCCTCCTTTAGGAAAGCGACCCCACTGTATTAGAAAATGTGTAGCAGTTGCATCTCAGCATGGTAGAAGGGCAAGTGCCCTTCTTGAGATGTGTCCAAGAGAGGCATTAGATTTCAGACCAGGAAGCTCTGCCTGTGTGATCTGTTTTAGCATGAGCCTACATTATCTTGTAACCTGTGCCAGTTACTTTTGTGCTTTATTAAACCTAGGATCTCACACCATGTGTCTGTACAGTAATTTTCCTAGGATCCATACAAGGCTTTGCTATAGAGAGCACAAAGCCAAGTTCCTAGAGATAAATATGCTGTTCCAAGTTCAAATTATTAAAAAAGCTCACCCATTCAATGGCATGTGTATACATATAAGTATATTCGTGTGTATGCATATTTGTATGTGTTTATTTGTGTGGGTGTGTGCATGTGTATATTTTTGTGTGTGTTTGTTTGTGTCTGTTTGTATTTGCCTGTGTGCATCTGTCTACATGAGTGTATTAGTTAGCATTTCACTGACTTAATGGAATCAAATAGATAGACTATATTTAAAGGAAAATAAATTTATTTAGCTAACACATTTAGAACCTTGAAGTCCAAACAGAATTGTGCTTTGTAAAGTGATTCTGTAGGGACCAATTTCATGTTGGGAGTGCACTTTGAAATGGAAGCCAGAAAGAGAGTCACGGGGTCAGACTCAAGATCAATAGTAACACTCTCCTGAGAAACACCTTAATATCCTCTGAGATCACTGTAATGTAGGACATCACCACCCTGGGGGCAAAGCCATCAACTCATAAACTGTCTGGGGAACACTCACCACCACCAACAATAAGTGTGTGTATATCTGAAAATACATGTCTGTGTAGATGTACAGATATGTGTATATGCACATGTACTTGTGATCTGTGTTCATATACATGACTATCTATGGTAGCATATAACTGTAGGCTCCTGTTTATGTGTCCACAAAAGTAAATGTACATACATACATACAATCCTCATATGATCATGTTTCAGGATCTATGTATGTGCATATTTACATATGTTTGTATGTGGATATTTAATTATTTGTTTTCCAGCTTTTAAATTTTCTGTGTCTGACTCTGTCTCTCTCTCTCTCTCTGTGTGTATGCACATGTGTCTGCAGGTATACATGCATGCATGTGTGTCTGGCAACCTAGGAAGTTATTCTTTTAGCTTTTTCCAACCTTCCTTTTCTTTTCCTTTCTCTTTTCTTTTCTTTTTTTCCTTTTCTTTCCATTTCTCTTCTCTTCTTTCCTTGTTTCTTTTTTCTTTCTTTCTTTCTTTCATTTTTGAGATAGAGTTTCTCAATGGCTTGGAACTTGTAAAGTATGCTAGGGTGGCTGAAAAATAAGCCTCAAGGATCCCTCTGTCTCCATCTTTCTACCAATAGGAGTTCAAGCATTTTTCACCACACCTAGCTTTTTAGTATTGGTTCTGAGTATCAAAATCATATCTTCCTGCTTGCAAAGTAAGCACTATACCAACTAAGGTCCCTTGCCAAGTCACTTTCCTTTTTCTTATGTCCTCAGTTGTTTTTTTTCCCAGTCAAAGCATTTTCAGTTTTATTGTAAGAATTCCTTGTATTTCTGCTGATCTTGGGCTATTTGCTCATGTTTCAGCACAGATGCTCAGAGTGCATTAGCCCAGAACTATTGTAAAGAAAAGATTTGAACCTTTTAGTAGAAAAGCTCCTGTGTTTATCATTAGGCCAATATTCTTGGGGCAGTCAAATTTCATAGGGAAAAGTCTACTCTTATTTAAAGGAAAAGTACTGAAAGTCATATCAGGGAAGAGAGACATTCTGGTTCATCTACTCTTGAAAAGTCTGTTAATTCAACAGTTTCCATGGACATAGTGTTCATGGTTATTTATAACTCCTTTGCCTAGTTGTCATACAACTGTAATCTCATAACACCTTTTCACCAATATTTATGGGTATTTAAGGCCTAAAAAGAATAGTTCAATGGATAAGGCACTTGCTGTACAACCATTGCGACTGGAATTTGAGTTTCAGGAACTCAAGTAAAGCCAGACATGGGGGTATGCATGTATAATCCCTATGTGCCTATGGCAAGTGGAATCAGAAGACCCCCAGAAGCTATGGAGACCAATTTGGAATAAATAATGCAAAACAAGAGATTCTGTATCAAACAAAGTAGAAGATGATGACTAACACTTGAAGTCATGCTCAATCTCCATATGTGTTCCATGACATGTGAATGCCTTCTTTCACATATCATGGTACACATGTCACAATGCCAATATGTGGACACACAGACATAAACATAGAGGGAGGGAGGGAGAGAGAGAGAGAGAGAGAGAGAGAGAGAGAGAGAGAGAGAGAGATCCTTACATAAGGTCTATATAGTGTTGCCTGGGAAAGAATGAAGGACATTAGGTAGCAAACCTCCTACAGCATCAACCAGGGATCAAACAGTAAATACTCCAGATAATATGCTGAGATTCATTATTCAGAGTTGAAGTCTATTATTCTAGTGACTGAATAAGATGTATACAGTTTAATGACTGGACCAATGCAGAGAGCAAGCTAAGCACACAGTCATGGACAGGGTGTGCTGACCAAAGGTGGAATGCTTTCCTCCTAAGGAAAGCTAAAAGTCACCCTGATTTTAAGGTCTACCCTTTGCTGGTAGTAGGTACACTCATACACTCAACACCTTCTTTTCAACTTATCTTTATTGAGTTACCTACACAGATATTTCACATAAGCAGAATTACCTAGAATAGGAATGTTATCTGGGGTGGAATTCATCCTTACCTAAAGTCAACTGATTAAGGTCTTCATTCACATATAACACCTGTTACTAGTGGTCCATTGTATAACTGGGAATAGTACCTTGCCGATATGACACATGACATATTGATAATACCTTTATGGCACAGTCTCTTTATTTGTATTCTTTCTACAAAAGTAAAATCCACATAAGTTACAGTTATTCATTTTAAAGACAACTGCACTGATTTGACCATTAAATATCCCATGTATGTATCAACTTATGTCTTTGCAATAGTGAGCTTTCATTATCAACCTGATGCAACCTATAAATTATGTAAGGAAAGAGCTTCAGTCAGCATATCTGTGGAACATTCTGTTTTAAGTTAGATGCAGGAAGACTCAGGCCACTGTGCAAGTCACAATTCCTTAGGTATTCATAGGTCCTGATATCTGTAAGTGGGGAGAAGTCAACCTGAAACATTCACATATGTGTTCATTTTTCTTTGCTCTCACCTGTGGGTGTGATAAGATTAGCTGAAGCTTCTACCTTGATTTATGTATATAAGGAACTTTAACTTGGAAACTGTAAGTTAAAATGAGCTCCTTTCTCCTTTAAGTAGATTTTTGTTAGGGTATTTTATCACAGCAGCAGGAATGAAACTAGAATGCTTATATCTTATACAACTAAAATAATAACGAATGGCAGACCAATAATGTTAATATAATTGAAATAAATGCAAAACATGTAAAAGCATATAACTCATGGGCAATTAGTCCACCAACAATGATTTCTTTTAGCTCCAAAATATTTTTATCACCCAGAAAGTATTCCTAATAACCACTGACTGTTCTTGTGTCTGCTCAGGCCCTGTCAACACCTTCTTTTCAACTTATCTTTATTGAGTTACCTACACAGATATTTCACATAAGCAGAATTAACTAGAATCACTTAGTAGACAAACCTCTGTAAGAGGTTTTCTAGGCAGGGTTGTCTTAAGTAGCAAGACTCTAAGTGTGGGAGTCATCATTCCATTTTCTGTGTTCCTAGACTATCTACAAAGGAAAAAGCCTACTGAGCCCCATAATGTTTCTTTTTCTGCTTTCTGGCTGAGGATGCAATTTGACCAGGACCCTCATGCTTCTGCTTCTATTACTTATGTACCAAGATCAACTGTGACTTCAAACTGAGCCAAAATAAACCATTGCTTCCTTAAGTTCTTTTGTTGGATATTTGCTGCAATAACAAGAAAAGTAAGCAATGTACCTCAAAGATCCATCAGAAGAACTGTCACTGGTAGTAGTATGAGCCTGTACAGTATGAGACCCATGGGGATATCAAGCATAGTGTGAGATTAAGGAGCAGGTCATCAGGCAGCATGCCGCTATACTCACTATTGTGCTTTGTGACACTGAGCACTTGCTGACACTTCTTTCCTGGGAACTCATTCTCTTTCAAACTTCAGGGATGGCCCAGTGGTTTTTTGAAATCTGTTCTAGGCTGGAACATTTTGTGATATTGTGATTGACATATGTTGATATATGATTTTATGAATATACACCTGGAATGTTCAATGTCAAAACATGTCTGAGTCATATTAAAACTAGTTCACTAAAAAGATTTTAAAAAGAGAAATTAAGATTCCTGACCCTTCCACAAAGAGCTGTTTACTTATCAAATGTCATATGGAGGTACATATAATTAATAACATATGTGATAGGAGAAGAAAGACCTATAATGTCATAGCTCTAGAGGCAAAGAGTGATATGGAGAATGCTGGAACTCTGTTTTGGAATGTTTGTGCTGGAAGTTTGGCTTAAAATGTGGACTGAATAACTGAGGGAGTTCTCTTGTTTTCTTGGAACTTCACCATGTAGGCCAGGCTAGCTGGCTAATTAGCTTCCAAGATGCAGTGTGTGTAGGAAAAATAGCTAATTAAATGATTTAACCAGTATTTATATTATCTTTAACTGGTCTGTAGTGTTAATCCTTATCCTGCCATTATAAATGAATACAAACAGACACTGGATGAATTTT
The DNA here is from genome assembly GCA_907164525.1 of Lophiomys imhausi. Classification (NCBI taxonomy): domain Eukaryota; kingdom Metazoa; phylum Chordata; class Mammalia; order Rodentia; family Muridae; genus Lophiomys; species Lophiomys imhausi. The sequence goes on from CAJQZJ010032546.1 coordinate 2,451,707, forward strand.
AACAAGCCGAGGCCTGAGTTGTACTAGACCATCTAAGCTAGCTCATGATTCTATTATCCAAATATGACCCCATGTATACATATGTCCCTTTGGACTATTATTCTCCACACTAAGCTGATGTTCCAGGCCACGTGGAAGGATCTTCTTTAATCTATCCCATGGTGTGTCCTCCTTGTTTGCTCCTGGCTTCTTCTCTGGTAACCTTCTTCACACGATGTTCCCTGTCTCTCTAAAAGCCCACACACCTTAGTCCTTCCTACCTCTGTCTTTGCCCAATCTCCAGGCCTTAGCATTTATTTAACCAATCAGAATCAAAGTAAGTAACAGACAGCAAACAGGACCAATCAACACCTAGAATGCTTAGCACCACCCCATTATTTCTCTCCTTTTGTCTAATAAGAAGGCTAAAAATTTTAATTCATATAGTAAAAACAGTAAGAACAAATATGAAACAATCAAGAAAACCATATATAAAAGCTACACATATAATGTTTACCCTATTTGTATCGGGAAATCTTGAAGAAGAAAAACAAATCATCTAACTTGGTGTGTCTAAAGTTCTGAACCTAAATAATTTCTGTCATATATGTCTTCAACCCCATTAAAGACTTAAGAAGGGATAAAGTTACTATTCGAGTGAATAGGAAGCACAGAAGAGCAGCTTCCAAAAAGAAAAAAATGACCGTTTGCTGCCCAGACAGTCACAAATATCTCTCCATACCATTGGATCATCATCTTCAGCCTTCTGGCCAAGCATATTTCATAGACATAACTGTACAGAAGGAAATAAGGATTTTCCCATTCTGTCTCAGCAGAGTCAGGACATCAACTTTTCTGCATTTAAGCTCTGGTTCATCTTTGGGCTGTATATAGTCTGTTGAGAAAATGGGACATTTTTGTCCAGTAGGAATTATCTCTTGATGGGGGATTTCTTTTTGATGTTCATTGTTTTCTTCCAAGTCAAATGGGAGCTGTCAGGAGCTGACTGTCTTAAAATCAAACAATTCTTAAAATAATAATATCTTTAAATGCCATTTTCTGTACATCTCTGAGGGTTTTAAAGACATCTATTGATTTACAAATCTATCATCTTTGAGCAAGCAAAATATAAAATTTTATCAAAATTAATCTTATTTTTTATCAATATAGAAAATCCTATACCAATGTATCAAAAGATAACCTCATTTTAAGAATAACAACAGCTTTAAGATTTAGAGCAGATTCAATAATCTATCATTATATCTTATCATTTTTATATTATATACATATATTCTCCTTCGTTTTCTTTTCAAGTCCTTTCCCCCTATATAAGAGAGAAAGAAGGATAGAGAAAAGAAGATGAAATAGAAAAATCCCTGAGTCTAACCTCCTATACATTGCTTAATAAGAGCATTTAACAATTTGTAACCAATCCCCCTAGATAACATCTATAACATATCAAATGACCAAAATATTACCCCCCCCCACCTTTTGGGAATGGAGCGATGCTTTCTTAAACTTGCTTCCTCCTGAATTGGGATCTAGAAAACCTGTTTGGGGGGCCCAAATAAAATGGGAAAAATGGTTAAGCAATTTAATAGCAACGTTTGTTGTCCAGTCTCTATGTGCTCAGCAATTTGAATGTCCTGAGCAGTTTGTAGTTCATTGAACTTTGGGTAGGAAAGATCAGGGCTTCACTGAAGTCCTGGCTGAAACAGTCTGTGAGCTGGACCATATGGGCTTGTCTTGTTTTCTGTTGTGTTTGGTCCCTCTGTTCCAAAAATATATAATTTCTCTCAATTAACATATCTCTATTTTTTCTTTCAAGACAGGATTTATCTGTATATCCTTGTATTGGATTTACTTTGTAGACCAGGCTGACCTTGGTGAAGATCAAAGATCCACCTATCTTTGTCTTCCAAATGCTGGAATTAAAGGCATGCACCATCACACGTAATGATTAACATATCTCCCTTAGGGTCTAATATCTCTCTTGAAAGCAGTTTTCCATGGGAGCCCCACATCTAAGGAGATTGGCTTGTGACCCCTTTCTCTTTATATCTTTAAAAATCTCTTATATTTTAGCATTACCAAACAACAAAAATATTCCTTTTACCTCCCACCGATATAAGGAAGTCAAAGACATCTAGACAAAAATCAAGGAAAGAAACAAGAACATCCTCAAAGCCTTGGTCTAATTGCAATCCCATGTTGCAACTAAAGTTCTGTTCATTATTCCTGAACTCTAGCTTTGACTGTATATTCTTGCTGGGCCTTTCCCAAATACTCTTGAGAAGCACCTAGTACTAATCAGGCATTTGTGAGCTCCAGCTGCCATCAATTTCTTTTCTTTCAGGCAGGGCCTCCCTACTTCCCCCATTGTTATTGTCAGCAGCTTAGCATTCCATCTGTAAGCTCTCTCCCTTACAGATATCCTTAAGCCTATCCTAGTCAAATCTTTCTCAAAAAGTATACATAGAACCACAATTGTCAGTGTAAAAATTTTCTGTATGTTAAGAGAAACAAACTCAATTGGAATCCAAACATATTGAGGCATAATGAATTTCTCCATTTTTAATCTAGGCAGTTAATTCCATTCTCAAGCTCTGTTTAGAAGGCTGACAGTTATTTAGCATATAAGGAGAGCTAAGCTTTCCACCTTTGCTATAAGGCAGTAGCTTTTGTTAAGGGAGTCGCTCCTTTGAAATGTATTTGGGTTTGGCTGCCTGCTCTTTGGCTAGGAAGTTACTTTTCACCTGGGCTTTCTCAGACTGTAAGCATGGATTATAATTTCCATACATTGGGTGCCATATGTAGAAAAAAATGGCTCATTAAATGATTTAACCAGTATTTATGTTATCTTTAACTGGTCGGTGGTGTTACTCCTTAACCCACCATTATAAATGAATACACACAGACCCTGAATGAATTTTAACAAGCCTAGGTCTGAGTTGTACAATCATAGTCCATCTAAGTTAGCTCATAATTCTATTACCCATGTGGAAGGATCTTCTTTAATCTATCCCATGGCGTGTCCTCCTTGATTGTTCCTGGCTTCTTCTCTGGCAACCTTCTTCCCATGATGTTCCCTGTCTCTCTAAAAGCCTGTGCACCTTAGTCCTGCCTGCCTCCATCTTTGCCCAGTCTCCAGGACTCAGTATTTATTTAGCCAAATCAGAGTCAAAGTAAGTAACAGACAGCAAACAGGACCAATCAACATTTAGAATGCTTAACACCTCTCCAGTGCTGAGATTAAAAGTGTGAACCACTACCCCAAACTTTTTGTTTTGGTTTGAGGGACAGATCTTAGGTCCCCATATGTACAAGGCAAGTGCTCTGCCAGCTGGGTCAACTCTCAGCCCAGAATTGGTTTGATAATTAAACAGTACAGTTAGGTTTATGTTGTGTGTTTTTGTGCACATGGCCCAGTATGCAAGACCTGCACAATATTTAGATACTAAGTGGAGATATTTAAATATGAGAAAGTTGATTTTCAAGACAAAATAATTTCTTTGATCTTGAGGCTGGAAAGAAAACGTGGCAGATTAGCAACTTTCATGAGGAGCCTATCCCTGTACTTGGATACTTTATGTGACACTTCTTTGAGAAGCCTAAACCCTGTCTCCTTTGTCCTTTGATTTTTACTTTTAAAGTAAACTAATTATACTCTATGCTTTCTTAGAGGAATTTAAGTTATAATGTTAGAGCTATAGTTTGGAGTTTAGAGAATTCCTACTTCCTGCAGGGACTTCCTGGTCTTTGTGCCTTGGAACAAAGAATTGAAACAGGGACATGGGAATAGTGAGTGATACAGAGATTCTTATTGTTATCTTATTCTTAAGATAACAATAATGAAGGTAATAGTACAACAAGTTGCTGGGAAGGTTTAGAAACTTATGGTGTTGGCATGAGGGTCCCAGTCTCTGACATTTGAGGGATCATTCATATAGTCACCATCTTCCATGTATATATATATATATATATATATATATATATATATATATCTTGGGGTTGTTTCTTGCATGCTTTATCCCATAATAGTATCCCTGTTGGGAGGGATTTTTAGTTTTGCTCCCAAGTAGATTCAAATACTAATCTGTTTTCATGTTTATATGTGTTCATGTGTGTATATTTGTTAACATACCTGTATATACAGGTCTATGTGCTGTGTGCAGAGAGAGGCTAACAGTTGGCATTGAATATTGTCCTCCAATTGCTCTCAAATGCCATTCACTGAGTTGTTTCCTCTTAATATATCCCAGAGTTCACTAATCATCAAGTCTAGTTAACCACTTTGACCCCAGGATCTCCTATCTCTGTCTCCCAAAGGCTGGGTTTAGAGGCCACCCTTGTACCTGCCTTGTTTTTTTTTTTTTTTATGTTCTGGAATATGAATCATTCCAGTTCTCAAGTCAGGGGAGAAGAGCATCATAAACTGAACCACCTTATCAGCCCTAATACATTAATCTTGTACCTATGTCCCTGCTTTACAATTCAGACATAGTGACAGTCACAAATTTATTCACTAGTTGGTTGAGTTGCAAAGCAAACTCAGATTGTTATCACTCCAAAAATCATCTTCACTCTACTTTACTATTCAGGCTTCAAGAGGGAGAGAGGAAAGAGAGAGAGAGAGAGAGAGAGAGAGAGAGAGAGAGAGAGAGAGAGACTGTTTTAAAGGCACAGTCAGCAATCATCAAACATGATTAGCTCATTAATTTCCTGGTCAGTTAAACTTGGCTTTCCTCAGGGGGAAAAGAGGTTGACTCTCTGAGGGCACACTTTGTGGGAAGTTAATGAGGTCATGGAAAAATATTTACTAAATTCTGAGAAAAAAAAAAAAAGCAACTTAGAATGGAATTTAGTTTGCATCACTGTGCTTGCTACACCAAGATCATGATCTTAGCCTCCAACAGATATGCTGAAATGTTGAGCATTTCCTCTGTGTCTCAACTTCTTTCACTGTGGCACAGCAGTTAATGGTTTCTATGATTCCTTGTTTATGTTGACTGGCAACTTGACAGACGGTAGTCATCTTATAGGCAAAGATCTGGGCATATCTGTGAGGAAGTTTCTAGATAGGTTAAATGAGGAGTTTAGCCCCACTTTAAATGCTGAACTCTGCACTGAATATAAAGGATAAAAGCGTTTGAATACCAGCGTTCATCTCTTTTTGCTTCCTGACTATGAGTGGGATGGATCAGTCTAAACCCACAGCCCATGGAATGGTGCTGCTGCCCAGCTCAAAATAAATAAATAAATAATGAAGACTATAAACTCTCTCACAGACATTATCAAGGATGGTTTCCTAGGTGACTATACATGGTGCCTAGTTGATAATCAATATTAATCAACACAGTCCCTGTCTCTTCTAGCTAAATCCTGACTCTGTAAAAGAATTCTTGTTCTTCCTTGAATTCAAGTGCTCTAGGAAGTTCATGCCATCTGCAGAAGTTCAGGGTTACTTCCAGCTGGTTTCAGCTATAGTTCTCACATATTGGTCCAAGGACAGCTAGAGAAGGAGCACTTTGACTTGGGAATCAACACGGTCATAAGTTACCTTAATTCACACAATGTTCTTCAACTTTCTCATGCACACAATGCTAGACATACAGAAATAGTTTTTTCAGAGCCTGTTTCCTCTAGCATTAATTGGTTAGTTCATAGGACATGTGCTGCAAGTCCTTACTTTAAATGGTCTCAATTTTATTTATAAAAAATAAACACAACTGAATATGAAAATGTATGTAAATATCTTCAATTTACATGAAATTAACAATTCATAAAAGGTCTTGTGGTCAGAATGTTTAAAAACACCTAAATTCAGAAAATGCCTCCTTTTCAATGTCATGGCTAGGAATAAAATGTAGAATAATCTAGACAGTAAAAGGAAGTCTGCATACTCCCTAATCATAAGTTATGATCTTACAGTTTTGGATAGATATATGAGATGAGGCAGACTATTCTATTTTGTGTGTGTTTTTGTATGTTTTCATGTACATGTATGTGTGTATCCCTACATGTAGAGGTGAGAGATTGATACTAGGTGTTTTTGTTAATCTGTCTTATTTTTTGAGACAGGGTTTCTCACTAGAGTTCACTGTCTGTCTAGTCTTTCTGATGAATGAGCCCAGTGTACCTTGCTATACTCACCTTTTTACATGGTTCTGGGGATACAAAGTTGAATGGCAAGACCTTTACTGATGAAACCATTTCCCCAGCCCATGTGTTTTTCTTGGTTTTCTTCTTAGGATGCCTGGGACTGCATGATCATTCAGTCCAACTTGAGACTGAAATGACCTCAGAGGGACTGCTCTGAAGTTCTGTGTTCAAAGCTGCCTACAAGCTGTAGTCATGTTACTTTATAAGAGAAGTAATCACTGTTGTATATATCCTGTACAGTGAGCTTTGTTATATGATGTAAAAAACATTCTAATGGATTAAATCTACAAAAGGCCAACTCCAAGAAAGTGAAGAGCATCAAATCCCTGAAGATGCCTAATATGACTTTTCCCTTTCCGGGCCTCTTACCTCTCTGATGTGAAGTCCCACTTCAGGGTAGTTACTACATTTCTTAGCTCATTTGAACTCTGTTCAAAGAGTTGCTACTGGGACATGAAATGCCCTAGTTTTGCTCATTTACTTTTAAAAAGTCAGAAACAGGAATAATGGCCTGTTTATTGGCCCTCACTCAGCTCCGACTCCACAGTAAATCAATAAAAAATGTCTTGGGAGGAGGAAATCCTTTTGTATCTTTAATCCAAAGGAATGAATTCTACAGCCACTTTTAAATATTAGCATAAACCCTCAAAACTAATTTCTCTGTGGAAAACATACTTAATGCAGAATATGTCCTGAGAGTAGGATACCTAGAATTTTAAAATTTAGTCATGTTGCTAATGCCTTTGCAATTCAGCATTCACTGCCTTATATGCACAGAGGTACCATTGCATGATACTTGTTGCCAGGCAACCAATTAACATGTGTTCAATTGTTCAGCCACTGAATTGCTAAGTTGAAGTAATAGGTTCTCAAAGGTAGACTTTTAATTGTTTTTCTTTTTGTGTAATTATAATTACATAATCAACCCCTTCCCTTTCCTCCCACCAAACCCTCCAATATGCCCCTCATTGTTGGCTTTCAAATTCATGGCCTTATTTTTAAATAATTTTTGTTATATACATATATGTGTACACATATATCATCCTAGATACGTAAATGCACATTACTCAGTCTGTAAAATGTTATTGTATGTGTTTTCAGAGATGACCAGTTGATTTTGGATGATCAATTGGTGTACTTTTCCTTGGGAAAGTGTATTTCTCCTTGTCTCAGCATATACCTTAGTTCCCTGTAGTTCCCTGTGTGGGGTTGGGGTTCTGAGGGATTTCTCAGATCCACATTAGCATTCCTATTACTGTCCCTTATGAAGCTCATGTTTACACAATCATGTTCTGAGACTTTATTTGGTGCCTAGATTAACTAGCTTGTTTTTTATTTTTTTCTATTTGACTTCTTATATTGTATCACATGTATCTACCCATCTGCCATCTATCTAATCTGTCATCTATTTGTCTACTTACATATCTTCTCTTCTATTGATACATCTATCTGTATAACTATTCATAGTGAATATTTTAAATAAATAAGAGTTATGTAAGACCTAATATGTTCTAGATGCTAGGCAATACTGACTCCTTTGAACACTCAAAAATGTTTATCAATCTCTATGACCAGATATTCGTATTTTAAAAGAAATAAACTCCGCATTACTTGTATAAAAATTTGCCATAATTTCTTCGTAGAAATTATCAACTATAAAGATGAAGCAATAAACATATAGATTCACACACACACACACACACACACACACACACACGCACATATATATGTGCGTGTGTGTGTGTGTGTGTGTAGGTATTGGGGGTAAGGAAAGGAGGGTAGAGTTATTTTTAAAAATCATGAGTGGAGTGTAGAAAATTGTGACTTCATCCATTAGGAAAGGCCTCGTGGATTCCTGAAGAAAAGACTTTCAGCCTGCCACATGGAGGAAAACATCTGTCATGCCAATTGTGGAAGAATCCTTGGAAACATCTAAAGAGTCAACACATCTTTCCTTACTTGCAAAGTATTTTGCATTGTTTTAAACAACGCAGACAGTGGCATGTGTCACCCAGACTTACATAACCACAACCATTCTGAATACAGTGCTCATTTAGATTTAGGTCACAGAAGGGTCAGGATATTGGCGAGAGATGGTCTATGTGCAGTCTTGTCAGTGCTCTAAGGAAAACAGTGAAGTTTTAATAAGAACACAACTTGTTTCATCAAATAAAGTTCTAGATGACTTGTCAATAATATACATGGAAAAGTAAAAGTCCATGTTTTTAATCAACTGGATTGAAAGCATTTTAGATGTGCCAATAACTATATTCTTCATGAAGCTGCATTACTGTTGATATTAGGAAAACGTCTTTTTTCGCCATTATTTTTCTTTAATAGGGTTAAGAAAACACTCTTCATATAAATAATTGGGTTTTAGAGGACTGAGAAGGACAAACTTCCTACAAGCAGGAAAAAGATATACACTATGGTGAAGTAAAGTCAGTGCAATGAATGACTATAAGAAATGTTCTTTGCAAGATGCAGAATCTCATCTCCTAAAAATCTCTTCAAAATTATCTTTTGCCTTTCTGATTCTTTTTTGTATGTTCTTTCTTTTTTTGCCTTGCACATGCTTCATTTCATTCCTTAAAAATTATAATATTTTATTCGATGTTATAACCACTGCTCTAGTTATCTTCAGTAGTCATGTGGATGTAATCCAGAGTCATATGAGAAAGTCTCACTTGGAAGATTGCCAAGATCAGATTAGCCTGTGTCCATAATTACAAGACATTTTCTTAACTGATACTTGATGCAGGAGTGCCCAGCCCAGTCAGAAAGGTATGTCTGAGCACCATAGAAAAGTTAGCTGAGATCAAGTCAGGAAGCAAGAGAAAATGTGACACAGTTGAACATCCTGACTTTAGTTCCTACTCTGATTGCCCTCGATGATGGATTATGACTTTGAATAGTAAACCAGTTAAACTCTTTCTTTCCCAAGTTGTTTTTGGTCATTGTATTTATCTCAGCAGCAGAAAAGACAAGAACAATTAAATTAATTCAGTTAAATTCATTATAAGAAAACTTTCTTAAGCCAATTGCATAAGTTCCTGTGAGAAGCAAACAAACTTCTCTTTACTCAAGTTGGCATGAAAACTGAAAGGCAACTGAATCATTGAAAATCCCACCCAATCCAGAATGACATATCATGAAACCCACACCCCTGAAGCTCTCTGTATAACTTTCAGGGAATTTGGCTAGTTGGAAAGTCTCCTTGGCCTGGCACTTGTTATCTTGTAAACCTTGCAAGTTTCAGGAATTTCCTGGAAACTTGAGGCATTTTTCTTCCTGAGCCTTATGAAATTTATTTAGGTTCTTAAACTCAAGTAGCCTCCCATAGGAAAGAAATATTTCAAATAGGAAAGAGTTGTGCCACATTATTGCTTTTGAAACTGTAAGTGATAAGCCATCTATACCACCATTGCCTAATTGTATATTTAAAAATCTAAATTTTTCTTAATTTTAGTTTTCATGAATGCTTTATTTTTATACACCATAATCTTTACTATTCAGACATTTTATTATAACCAAAGGAGAACTTAGTTTTTGTATTATTTCTATTTTTCTATATCCTAGAGAATTTATTATACATATACAATGATATATGACCATATCCCCACACTTACATTCTTCAATTTACCTCATATACCCACAACATATCTCCTCTTGTCTTTATGAGGGAGAGAGAGGAACACCCCCATTTGAAGATGCTCACTGGTAGATTTCTTTGCTTCAGTGGATGACCTAAATACCCAAGGCCCCTCACATGGGACCACTGTTTGTACAATGATTCTAAAATAGGATTTACTCATTTTTCTGGGAGAACTTTCATATTCTGTATCACCAGCTTCCCTAGGTTTGCCAGATTTCCTTCCTGTCTTTTTTTTCAGCCAGTCATCTCTCTCTCTCTCCTATAAGATACATCATCCAAAACCATTACTTGCTAGAGATATGGGGAACACCTTCAGAGACCTGTGTTTGTTCAAGAATCCTTCTCTACCACTTTCTACAGTTTGTTTCTTTGAGACAGGTTCTCACAAAGAACCTGGAGCAAACTCTTAGAAAGCAAGTCCCAGGTATTCTCCTGTCTCCACCTGCACCCATCCCAGAGATGGAGTTACAGGTGTCCATTCCCAAGTTTCTGTAGATAATGGGGATTTGAACCCAGATAGGGCTGAGGTATCTCCCTCGCCCTAATGTTGGACATTTCATCTAGTTAAATTTTCAGTTTATTCCAGCTCTATTGAACTTCAGGGGTGAAACCACTTTGCTTGTATTCTCTGCTCATATCTCCATTTACAACAGTTCCCCTTATTTATATTTTATTCAGGTACAACACTTTACTTTTACAAGCTAGGGTCATGTGGCCCTACCTGACTTGTTTTATGACACTTAATGGATTCAAATATCATAAATGACTTTTGACATATAGCAAATGTCATGTTACATTCCAGAACTAAGTCTGCTTTGAGCAAGTTTCTGACTTCTTCTTGTACTTTTTTTTTTTTTTAACAACAGAATATTCCACTATACCTGCCTGAGTAGTTTTCCTGGATTAGCCATGTTCATCTCTCCTTGTCAAAATTTACAACTATTTGGAATCAGGCTAAGATGGATTACTTGTTCCTTTTTTTGGCTTTGCAAACTAATAAGAAAAGTTAGGTTTCAAAATGCCAAAAAAGGGGCTGGAGAGAGGTCTTAGTGGTAAGAACGTTTTGTTCTTCCAGGGAACCCCCAGTTAAGTCCCCAGCACCCATGTTTGGTGGCTCACAACCAATGTAACACACACACACACACACACACACACACACACACACACACACACACA
>CAJQZJ010032546.1:2462688-2505505 GCA_907164525.1 Lophiomys imhausi
ACACACACACACACACACACACACACACACACACACACACACACACAGTACACATGCCCCATGAATAAAAAATAAAATGAAATCTTTAGAATGACTGAAGAAGTTAGTCTTTAGTAAGTTTTCAACTGAATCATTCAAAGTTTGAGTGATGTTTATTTAATGGTAAATTATTAGGATGTAAAATGTTCCAATAAGTATACCAACTCATGCATTTCAATTCTTCAATATACTAAAGTGGCATCAAACTTAGGCAAAGGAGTTTGGAACTGACAAATAATAGAAGCAATAAAGATAATAGCAAATCTAACACTACACCATTAATTAACATGCATTTTTTTATGGGGAGATGTTAATCAAAACTCAAAATTTTGGTGATGGGGACTAAGTTCAAGAATTTTATTGTATGTGTGATGATTACAGCTAATGAAAATATGTTGTGAGAGAGGTAGGCTGGCAAATGCCTGTCATCTCAACAACTGGGAGGGTGTGGCAGGAGAATTCTGTTTCAAGCTGTCTACTGTCTACTGAGACCCTTTCTCAAATAAACAAAGAAATGAATAAACAGACCCACAAAGGGAATGTGTTATTCATTTGAAAGAACTAAAAGAATATATTCCAAGTGTTCTTATCATCAGACAAAGAGAAGAATGCTAAATATGAGCATATTCAAACACACACAGTTGTGTGTGTGTGTGTTCATGTGTGCGTGTACATGCTCAAATAAGCATATGGAGGCCAGAGAAGGATATCAGTTGTTATCCTTTATCACTGAACCAAAGTGTGATTTATGCTACAGTGACTGGCCCAGGAACTCCCAGGAACTGCCCACATAACCCCAAAATTCTCATTTTGCAGGCATAGACTGTCAAGTCCAACTTCTTTTATGTGAGCTTTGGGAATTCAAACACAAACCCTGAAGCAAGTGTAATACATTCATATGTACAAAGCCTCCTCCCCAACCATAATGAAGACACTAAATAGCTTAAATTGGGCACTCCATAACACATGGCTATATCATGTTAGGTAACATAAATGCATATAAGAACATGTAAACAAATATAGGGTTCACCAAAAAATGTATTTATGGATACCCAGCTATGGTTTAGAGGTATTGTTTTTATTTCCACACATTTTTTTTTTTTTGTGGGAGGTATAATGACCATTGGTTAACAGTGGGCAAAGTCTAAGCTTGGAGCTAAAGCAGGAGGTCATCTGTACAGTAGCAAAATTTATCTGCTCAGGTCCACCTAGTGTCCTCCCTTTGCTATATCAGTTGCTTCCCACGTTGCTTCCTGATTAGCATTTCAGAGCAGAGGGTAGAACCTGAAGGGAATGAGAAGCTGTTATTTGTTAGTATTTAAAGTGTGTTCAGAGAGATAAACTCAGTCTGTTCCCAACAAGGCAGTCAGAAATGCAGGGTTTTTTTTTTAGTGCAGATTCCCATGGTTCCCAAAGTAGTATATGTTATGAAAATAAACTTTGTGGTTCTCCTTGCTTGAGCAGAAGTCGTACATATTAGGTGATCAAATTGGTATATTTTAGTGGCAAGTTTTAGATAACATGCTGCATGATTGTAAGAAGGCACTTTATCTGTTAAACTTGACTTTGGATTTGCTTCTCCAGTTCAGGATATCACCTAGCTGCTTCTGAGTCTAGTTCTATGAAACCTGTCCACTGAAATAAATATATTACAAGCTATCTCATATCTTTAATACAGAGTTTAGTGAATTGTGAAATAGTTTACCAAATATTTGAGTTTTCCTTAGTTTTGTGATAGCTCTTACATATTCTATATAAAATTATTTCACAACATATCTAGGAGATCTGATGGCATCTTCTGGATTATATAGGTACTGCACCTATCTGCACATACAAACACACACATAACCAAAATTAAAAGTGAAAATAAAATAATTTCCAACATAAATAAGCATTTCTGTGTTGTATAGTGGCTACTCAATAATGATAAATATTGAAATTTTGTATCCTTTCACTTATTTGAAAGAAGTAATTAATCTTTACTACTTAACAAATGTATAATATACCAACAGATAAAAAAATCTTTTAAAATATCCTTTATGGCTTTTTTTGCTTTGTTTACTTGTTTGCTTATGTTTTTTTTTTTAATTTTTAAAGGATATTAGTATTTTTATTGTAGGTCTCTACAGGATGGCTTGGTTTACAGCAGTCCCATCAGGTAGTCTCTTAAGGTTAAAGTCCATTGGGCCCTGTTTTGCCAGTTCGTAAGGCCAGTTTATTTCCACCACCAAATTGTGGCTAGCTTATAAAATCAGTCAGTCCCAACTGCCAACTGAGGGCGACTTTTTCAATCAGTTAAGATTCACCTCTACAGTCTCTTTGACCTGGGCAAATTTCAACACCAAAACTTGTCCAAGCGCCTTCTGGACTCTGCTTACCCTGCACACTTTTCTGGTGTTCTGGTGCCCCAAGACAGGCCCTTAAAAGACTCTCTCCCTCAGCAGGTTTATGCCATGCCTTTGCCTTGGGCTATAGCAGCCTAAATTCTGTTAATGGAGTACCTTGTTGTACTCTTCTTCAGCGTGGCTTCTCAACGGGTGAGGACAGGGAGAAGAGAGAGAGACTGCGTGGATCTCTGGCTTATAAGTCGTCCCATCTCATGACAATGATGTCATCTTCGTGGCTTTCGAGGTTTCTTAGCAACAGGGCATTATGCTTAGGTTTTACCGTTTCATTTTTGTATTGATAATTATTTATTCATTTATTTATTTATTTTTACTGTAAGTTATGATTATTGGTGTGTGTGTGTGTGTGTGCGCATTTGATTCTCTTTTTCCACTGTGGAGTATTCAGATGGAACAACTCTGGTCATACAAGGTAAACATTTTCAATTGACTGAGTACTATTACAAATCTCTAAGTCTACATAATTCTTCTTTTCATTCCTTTTCTTAAACCTGTCATTGTCTATAGTCTTAATATGTGTCTAGAATAAATTCTTGCCCCAGAAATGAGACTACTTTGCACAACTTTCCTTTAAAGAATGAATACTACTTTGTAGCATTTCACCCCATTTCTCTCTGTGCTTATTTTTGTATGAAGACCTTTAATTTGTGACATCTATAATGGTACCCTCCTGGGATCAGTAAAGACTTCCTTCTTGTGAGCTCTGGGAATGAGAAGTAGCACTCTTGACTTTGACCTTGAAGGGACAGTTCAATGAAACATCATTTTCTACTGCTTGGAAATCAGTCAATAGCAAAATGACATTCCAGGTTACACTTCCTTTCTCTTGACTTGTGCTTCTCTTTCATTTCTGAAATATAATTCTGGCTTTCATTCACTACCAATAAGTGGCTAACTCTTACCTTCATTCCCTATCAATCAATGGTTACATACCTGATCTGACAATAACTTTAATGCCTGAGCCATGTCCTCAATCCAGATTATTTTCAGTTATCTCAGTAAAACCATTGTAACCAACAGAATCTTTAAGAGTAAAGTGAGGATATAAAGAAGAGAATCATGTTGAAGTGAGTCTGGAAAAACACACAGGGAAATGCAACAACATTGGCTATCATATAGACAAACTAGGAGGCCTAAGACATGAAATGAAGGCCTCAGAAGCTGGGCATGGAAAAGAAACACAATTTCCCCTAATGGATTCATAACATGGCTATGCTGATTTCCTTGATTTTTAAGCCCATGTGTGCTGCTTAACTTCCAACCTACAGATATGAAAGATAATGAATTTGTAATTTAAGCACCTTCAGTTATTTAAACTTGCAACAATGTGCTATACTAGCCACATGAAGTTTTGTGTTGTTATTGGTGTTGTATGTAAGAAAAGACATACAAGTGACAAAGTGACAAGCTGCTTTTTATGTGGATGTTGGAGGGAAAAGTCAAGAATAGAGCAAAAATTAATGAAGCTGGACAGATGGATTCATAGTTAAGAATCTGCTTTTCCACCAGACCTTAATTGGGTAGGTAAATTGTATTAACCACAAAGGTAATTTTTTCTTCAGGAATTCTGACACCTTATTTTGTCTTCTACAGGCATCCACACACAAACACACAGTATGTTCAGATGCAGAAGCACACACAGACATTCACAGGAGAGAGAGAGGCAGAGAGAGAGAGAGAAAGAGAGAGAGAGAGAGAAAGAGAGAGAGAGGCAAATGCGAATAAATCTTTTTTAAGAATCAGAGGAAAAATAGGATAAGAATTACTAACAACTATTAATATCTCATTTTCTACCACATTGTCATTACATCTTTTCCTTAATGCTGCTAGCACAATACATGCTTAGAGTTCAAACAAGGCTCTATTTGACCATTTATGAATCAAAATAAAATTATAATGTATGCTGGTAGATAAGAAAATTCCTTCACCTCTTCCAAAAACTAAATGGCTTATCATAATAAAATAATCAGTTGAGCGTTCTCGTTATACTGAAACTATTATACCTTAAGAAAAATACAGTTCATTATGCATTGCAGTTTTATGTAATTGCATCACAGCAATTTGTTCAAATGACCCCTTTTAAGGAAAGGAATGAGATGTCTTGAAGAAAATGAAACATTTGATCTTGTTGTGAATCCCAAATGATTGCATCTCCATCT
Source organism: Lophiomys imhausi (assembly GCA_907164525.1). Lineage (NCBI taxonomy): Eukaryota > Metazoa > Chordata > Mammalia > Rodentia > Muridae > Lophiomys > Lophiomys imhausi. The sequence continues at coordinate 2,467,292 of CAJQZJ010032546.1, forward strand.
CTTCTAAAGACTCAAATGTACTGTAGGAATTTCAGTATGTTTGTAGGCAAAAAGCCATCTCCCCAATTAGTGCCCAATCAGTATGATGAAAAGAAGTGATCCAGGTAGAAATGTTTATTCATTCAGTCTTCTCAGCTGCTTGAGACAACAAGCATGTTACATCTCTGTGAGACTCACTTTCCTTTCTTTTTTTTAAATTTAAGGTGTATCTTTTTTCCCTGAGTATCTCTTCCTTTTAGTCCAATAAAAGGCTCCTTTTCTTATAACAATAAATGCAATACAAACATTAAGAACAATTCAGCAAAAATTATGAAAATTATAAGGTATAACATACATTCCAAATGTCAAGCCCATACCTATTTGGCAACTAATAATAATATTATCTATCTATCTTGTTGAGTTTAAAGTTCTATACTTAACTCAGTTTCCATCCTAACTTGCAATAACAGCTTAAAAACATCTTCTTAGACCTATAAAATCCTTTTAATTTCTAAACAACTTAAATCTTAGCTGTAAGACTATAAATATCTAGTCTTCAACCATCAGAGCAAGCAATTTCCAAAACTAAAAAATGACAGACAACTGGCTGCCTTGACAGTCCCTAGTTTCTCTCTATAACATTGGAGCATCTATCTTCAGCCTGTTGGCCCAGTATTTCTGTCAGACATTAATTGTAAAGCAGGAATTATGAAGTACTTGCTTACCCTATCTTGGCAGAGCTAGGTTGTAAATTTACCTGCTTCCAAATTTTGTCTTTTTCAGACAGTATTCTGTCTACAGTTGAAGCAAGGGATTTTTTCTTACCACTAATGCAGCCATCTCTAAACAGACATTCTTCAATGCTCATCATCTATTTAAAGTAGAATTGGGGAGGGATACTGCTAAGAAGTGACATGTCTCAATATCAAAAATTTTAAGTTAAGAAAACATCTTTAAATGCCATATTCTACAGATCTATTGTTGTTTTTGAATACCATTAATCTATCTCCCTATATTTGAATAAGCAAATATTGCTTGTCTCTCAGCAACTTGATTTCTGATTAACTTAGAAAACATCTGTGACACACTACACTAGTACTGTGCAAAATGATGAATTTGAATGACTATTTGCATTTATTATTTATCCTAAACAGTTTGTGATAGTTGCAATCAAAAGGCCTAGAACTTCACATTGTATTTTTAAGAATTAGGTACAATACCTTAAAAAGAGTTAACTTTAATTTCATATCAAATATACAAAGATCTATAGCAATCTAGACAAATATAACCTTAAAAAAGCACACTTGTCTTTCTGAAATAAAATGATAAATGGTCTTAATTTCATGTTAGAATGTTAGACTCTAGGTTGCCACATAGCTCACACTCTCTTGGATAACAACTTGTAAGTATTCTTATATGTAAAAGATATTTTCATTGTTTGGTATTAAAAATACAGTTAAGATATTTAAAATGTTGTAAGTAAATTAAGGGTCACTACAATTCAAGCTTGTTTTGTAATCTCTAAGAGTTGAAATAATTTGAAGCTAAGATAAAATATTTGAGCAGAGCACAGTTAGCCCATGTCTTTAATCCCAGCAGAAACAGGTGGATCTCTATAGAGTTAGTTTTCTTCTAAAATTTAGAGTTACAATGTACAGTTTGGTGATAGTTACACCTTTAATTCCACACTTGAGAGGCATATACCTTTAATTCCAACACACTGGAGAAGGAAGCATGCAGATCTCTGAGTCCAAGGCCAACCGGACACAGAGCAAGTACCAAATAGAGAAAAACTTAGATCCAGGGGTAGTGGTTCACATGTTTAATCCAAATACTTGGGAGGTAGAGGCAGGCACATAGGATTTACAACCATTTAAGTTTAAAAGTTGCCTTACTTTTTAATTCCATTGTTTCCTCATTATTATTTTTCTCTTGTTACAATTGTGAATCAAATGTTATAATGAGCATTTTGGTTTTCCTGAGTTAATCAGTTGTATACATAGATAAATGGTGATGGAAACAGAGATACAATTCTTTCCAATATCTAGAGTTTGATTATAATAGAATTATAGAGCTACATTACTTTTTACAGTTCATAAAATGCAAAAATGAAAAATTTGAAATTTAAAATATTTTTTCTAAGCAGAGATAGCCATAGATCTTTTCTATGAGATACAGTTAAATGATGCATTGATAACTGTAGGTGAGAAGAAGAGGAAGAGAAATATGTAAGGAGTTTCCTTGTTCAGAGTGTTACAAGGAAGTTTCCACCATTGTACTTAATAGTGAGGAAAAAACACAGACTATCTTGACAAACTGTGATTTGAAAGACATGTGCATCTATTTATTCATTGCAGAGACCCTTGGGTTGGATCCAGAAGTTGCTAGAGCAAACACTTTGGGTTTTGTTGGATGCCTTTCTTCAGTCCAATACAACCACATAGCACCATTGAAGGCAGCATTCCGTCATGCCAGCATTGCACCTGTGACTGTCCAAGGGACCTTAACAGAATCCAGCTGTGGATCCATGGTGGACTCTGATGTGAATGCAGTGACCACTGTACATTCTTCATCAGGTAATTTTCAGAGGATGCTCTCTTGAGATTCTATCACTAACACCATTTTGTGCTGTCTATAAAGCTAACGGGTTGTCTAATGGCACTCAGCTCTTTGCCTTGCATGATTATAGGTGGTTATGAATTGTAACTGGCTTCTCATGGGTCATATCTATATTTATAAAACACTTTGACAGAAGCAAATTAAGGAAGAAAGAGTTCATTCTGCTTCAGTTCAAGGTGCTTCATCATAGATGACAGGAGTTTGAAGTAGTTGTCACCTAAGAATAATCAGGAAGTGGAGAATGATGTATACATAAATACTTGTATTCAGATAATTCTCCATTTATAACATCCAGGATTCCATCCAGGAAGTGGTGCCAAACACCAGAGGGCAACTCTTCTTATCTAAGTTAAGAAATTAAGATAATGCTGCAAGCATTCCCAGAGGCCTGTCTCCTAGGTGATTCTAGATTCTGTCAAATTGACTACTAACTAACTATCACACAAACAATGGTGAATAGAAATAGACAATAGAAATGACAAGTTTGAATTTCTTAATTATTCTAAACAGTTTGTGATAGTTGCTATCAAAAGGTCAAAACTTCATATTGCATTTTAAAGAATTACATAGTTATAAAACCTTAAAAAAGAGTTAACTTTGATTTGGTATCAATATTCAAAGATCTATACCAATGCAGCCAAATATACCCTTAATTTTGAATCAATATACAAAGATATAAGAGCAAATTCAATTGTCTGCCCCTTTTATCTTTATCATTCCTATGTCATGTCTATATTCTCTTTTTTCTTTCCAAGACTTTCTGCCCTTACATATGAGAGAAAGAAGGATAGAGAAAAGGAAAAGGGAGAAATCCCTGGGTCAAACCTCCTAAACCTTGCTTAACAAGATCATTTAACAACTGACAACCAATCCTCCTAAATAACAACAAACATCTATAACCCATCAACTGACCAAATAAATCACCCATCCCAGTTTCTGAGAATGGGATGTCACTCTTTTAAAATTGTTTCCTGCTGATTTGGGATGTTGCTCTGCACTTCCTGTTCATTCAGATATATGTATCCATCTCAGGTCTCTGATGTGGATGAAGACTAGATAGTTATGGTCTCAGTTAAATTTTAAATTGTTTAGGAATAAAAAGGATGTTCTAGGTCTAATAAGGTGTTTTTAAGTTGATAATGCAAGTTAGGATGGAAACAGAGCTAGGCATAGAACTTTAAACTCATTGAGATAGATAGATAATAGAATATTATTATCAGTTGCCAAATACACATGGACTGGACATTGGGAATGTATGTTATCCCTTATAATTTTCATAATTGTTATCTAATTTTTCTTATTGTTTTGTATTGTATTTATTGTTACAAGAAAAAGAGCCTTTTATTGGACTAAAATGGGGAGCTGTTGAGGGGAAAAAGATACACTTTAAATGTTAAAAAGAAGTGGATAGGAGGGAGAGGTGGAAGAGGGTAGGAAGGTGAAACTGGGAGGGGGAAGAATGAGGGGACTGTGATTGAGATGTAACTAGAGAAATAAATAAATGTTGAAAAAAGAGAAAAAGACAAGAGGATGATATGGGAATTAGAATATCAATTACTTTAATTAATAATAAATTTTCAGTATGGAATTTAACAATATTTAGATATGGTACACTTATCTGATTGAAAATTAATAATTTACAAGTTAGTTATAATTAGCGACAGACATGTTCAATGCAATTCTAGTTTCAGATGATGAACAGTTATATTTACTGTGTAGTTCCAGGCAGTATATATAAATGCATGTTTCCCTAATATACATATGTGTTCATTCATCACTATTGTTTAAGTTGAAATTGATAGAAAGATTTAAGTATTTAGGCATCATGGAAACAAAAGAATGTGAATTTAAACAATATCAACTTTAGTGTTATACTGTAGCTTTTGGGAGGAAAAATTAACAGAATTATTGACATATAAAATGTAATATGTGATACTTTGTATGTACATACAATGATTGTTTTCATTAAATTAGTTGGAAGGGGCTAGGGAGAGGGCTCAATGGCTAACATGTTTGTTGTATAACCATGAGGACCCAAGTCACAATTTCCCGAATCCACATAAAAGGCCAGGTAAGGTAGTGAGCACTTGTAACCCAGTGCTGTGGCAAAGACAAGAGATAACTGCAGCTCCCTGGCCAGTCAACCTGTCTGAATTCGTGAACTCCAGTTTCAGTCAGAAACATAGTCTCAAAAAGTACCGTGAAAAATGATTAAAGAAAACACCAAAAATAAATCTCTGGCCTTACCACTAGCCCTCATGGATAATGTACCTACCTACATACATGCATCATTCACATATATACATAAATGAATATGCATGTAAGTGAGAAAATAAATACATGAATGCATATTATGCACATAAATCATGCTATCTATTTACATTATGTATGCTTAAGTGTCAGATAAGAACATTTGATCATAAAAACATTTGATTATTTTATGATTTTGTTTATATGTGATAAAGTTCATATTCTTAAACAAACAAAGTCAAAGTTATTGTAAAATATTATTATTTTCTGCTATTGGGTTTTGTTTGTGTCTTCCTTGCTTAAATTCTGAATATTAGTGAAATTATGCATCCCTTTTATTTACTATGGCTGAATTATTCCATTTGATATGATATTGGTTTCATTCACTTTCTTTTTAAATGAAAAGATCAACTTTATGTGGCTGAGTAATATTACCATGTGTGTTTTTATATGTATGTATGTGTATATATGAATCCATGTCTGTGTATGTAGAAACATAATTTCTTTATTCACTCATCCACTGATTGTAACCGAACTTTTAAATTATTATTTATAACAAACACCAACAATTTCTTAACTATTAATCCTATAAATTCCTACAACCCCTTTAACCTATCCACTAAACCTATTGATAATTATAACAACTACTTTCATAACCTTTTGGAATGATACAGTCTCTGGGGCAGGTCCTCAGTCGTCAGGAACACAGTCTTTGTTGTAGATTCTTTAACACACTTAGCAGTCCTTTTTCTGGATCTCTCAGATGCAGGTTCGTCAGGGTAAGTTGGTTATTGCAGTTTCACCTTAAATAAGGCTTCATGCTTTCTTCTCTGTGGGAGACCCCAGCCGTCTGCAGGCCAACTTACTTCTTTTGAATCAGGAACTCAGCTGCTCTGCCTCAGTCCTTAAAGCCAGGCACAATTTCTTTTAGGCCACTGTTCGGACAGATCAAACCCCTCTAGGCAAAAGCTGAGCCACAGGGTCCAGTCCTTGGCCTTTTGGTGTCTTGCTCAGGCTTTCTTTGCTCACCAGCTTCTTTCTGCTTCAGGGAGAGAGCTGGCCATCAATGGCCAGCCCTTTTCTCAGCAGGACTCTTGGAGCTCTCTAGCATCAGGGGCCTCTTCTCTTTCTGGGCTCCATGCACTGTCCTTAAATAGGAGGAACTCTGTTTCAGCTTAATTTGGGCTCCGCCTACTTAGCAGCTGAAAACAATGTCAGGCCAGATACTTTGTTTCTTCAAGTCTATTGAGTCTTTCCTGTTTTCCTGACTTCAACCTTGTTTTTCAGTCTATTGAGTCTTTCCTGTTTTTCAGTCTATTAAGTCTTTCCTTTTTTTGCTGACTTCATGCTGATAATGCTCTTCAGGCCCCAAATTAAGAGACAGTATCAGAAACTCCTATATATTTCCTAAATCTAATTTATCTAACTCCTACAACTGATCCTTAAATTTATTCCACATCTTTGCTACTGTGAAGAATACTAAAATTATCATGGAATTGTAGACAGCTGTAGGCATCACAGTTCCTGATTTCACAATATATTAGAAAATCATAACAATCAACATTACATAATGCTGTTACAGAAACAGATATATAGTGAAAGGCAATGGATTAGTGAGCCCAGAAGTAAACCTAGGCAAATGTGGTCAGATCATGTTTGGCAAGCGCTGTAGGAAAGTACAGTCTCTTCCTAAGTGCCTTGCAGTAAGCCAGCTAAAAGCAAATCATCCAGTTGTGTCATTGTCTTACTCTATAAATATATACTTGACATGAAAATCATTAATTTGGCTGTAGGTATTGAAACAATAGAACTTGTAGAAAAACTAGAAAAAATATGCTTGATATTAGTCTGAAAATGTAACTAGAAAAGACCATCCTGAGAGAGCTAATGCAGACTCAAAAAGACACACGGTATTTACCTACTTATAAGCAGATATTAGCTATTATGTACATGGTAACCATGCTACAATCCACAGACCCAAAGAAATTAAGTAACAAGGAGAGCTCAATGGATGAGGCTTGAAACCCTCTAAGTAGGGGAGATAAAATAGACACTGGAGGTGAGTGGACAAAGAGATTTGGGCAAGTATCCAACATAACTACCAGTCGAGAAGCTTTATCCAGCAGATAACTGAAACAGATGCAGAGACTCACACCCAAACATGAGGCAAAAATCAGGGAGTCTTTAGGAAAAGTTAGGGGAAGGTGGGAGGAAGCTGGAGGGATTAATGACACCACAAGAAGACTCACATAGTCAACTAACTCTAACATAAGGGATCTCACAGAGACTGAACCACCAAACAAAGAACTTGCATGGACGAGCCCTAGATCCACTATACTTACCTCAAGTGGTTCCTCTAACAATTGGAATGGGGTCTATCTTGAAATTACATACTGTGACCTCCCTCTGGAGGTCATTCCCTTAGCTGAGCTGCGTTATCTTGCCTCAGCGGAAAATGGGGCACTTGGTCCTGATGGAATTTGGATTTGATGTGCCAGAGTGGGTTGGCAATGGGTAGTGGGGGTAAATAGGGGAAGTGGGTGGGAGGGTGGGACTGGGAGGAGAGACGGGTTGCAATTGGATTATAAAATAAACAAAAAAATAAAGTTTTAAATGATATTTTATTGATATGACCAAAGGCAAGTAGTGAAAGCAAAAATAAATGAGTTGGTGAAATTAGGAAATGAGTGAGTGAAATTGAGCCTAACTAGAACTGGCTCTATACAGCAAATGAAATGATCAGCAAAAAGAAAAGTAAAATCTATGAGGTGTGAGCAAAGATTTGCAGACTGTTTTTCTTGGTAGACAAACTTCAAGACATATTAATTAATTTAATCTAACTCAATAGCCAGTAAAGAAATAATCTCATTATAACTAGGCAACCATCCAAATATACATTTTTTTCCAATGATGACATAAATATGACCAATACAAAAGTGCCTCATGAAAAGTGTGACCACATTAAATTGCCAGTACCATCAATCATCAGGGATGTTAAAGCCTGTGGCAAAGAAATGTCTCTTTATCACCATCAGGATAGTTGTTATCAAAAGTTAAAGAGTAGAAGTCATAAAGAAAATTCATTACTGATAGTCTCCAGAAAAAAATTATATATATATTATTGTGTACTTATTCTGCATATCTATCATCTATCTATACCATCTATCTCTATCATCTATCATCTATCTATCTATCTATCTATCTATCTATCTGTCTGTCTGTCTGTCTGTCTGTCTGTCTGTCTGCCTGTCTATCTACCTACCTACCTATTATCCATCATCTACTTATCAGACTTACATAAGTAAGTATAGGGGTTATTCATCAACAGATGGAATAAAGGAAAAATAAGGGTTAGGGACTTGTGTGCTTTGTGAGATGTAAGGATGTAGACAAGCTTGAGCCATTTAGGAATTGGAGCTGTTGAGGAACTTTGACCAAACCTGTGGTCTGATAATGGTCTCTATGGTGTTTATTAGAGAGGACATGTTGTCTTTGGAAGGGTGAGATAAGGAGCAGGCTAGTTGGGAATGGAGGCTGTGGGCTTGTGTTTTGCGTGTGCAAAAGATGCTGGGGTCTGAGGATTGCACAGAGACTGGGAGATAGACCAATATGCAGTCAAAATGGTAGCAGCCTTCATTAGCTCACTTGGGGTGAGTACCAGCAAGCCAGGCCGCAGGCAGACCCAGAAAGTGATACTCTGACCCCAAGGAGGGGAATACAGAGTCCTTTAGAACTAAACAAACAAACAAACAAAATCAAAACAGGTGTAATGCTCAGATTCTGGCATAGGGAACTGTACTGATTGGTAGGGTATGAGGTCATGGGTGGATGTCATTGCTAGAGATCACTGTTTCAGGGTAATGGAAGTAGAAAAACAGAAAAACAGGATGTTGACTCAGGCCTAGCAGTATTTTTGTATTTCTTAAACAACTGGCTACATGTTGATTGGCTGATCCATGTTTTGTGGTTTTTCCAATAAGAACTATAGTTACATAAGGTTGAAGACAAAATAGAGCCTAAAAAGAAACTGGAATAACTTTGTTTATCTAGTCCCTTCAAAGACATGCTTGCCTGTATAGCATTTACTGTCCCTAGTAATTAATTAGCCTAACATTGTGTGACACTATTCCTGAGATGTGAAGAAACATCTACTCAATTCAGATAGATAACTGGTCACAAACCCAGGCAAAGATATGACCAAATTCAAATTCAATGAATCAGTGAGTTTTATTGGGGCTATTTACAGGACTATGGGTGATTAGTTACTCAGAGAAACAGAAATGACTGAAAGATAGCTGCATCTCCAAAGCCTACCCCAAGAAAGGTGATGGCTCATAAAAGCTAAAATGTTTGAGCTAACTGCAAAACTTGTAGGCAGCTCAAAAGGTCAGAGAATGCCTCTTCCAGACAGTCTTGCTAATCTCTGTCCCTTTCAGGCAGCTCTGATGATACAAGAACACTCCAGGAAGCTTGACTGATATAAAAATGTCTCTAATCAGTCCTTACTGCCTATATAAGCTTAGGGAAGGAGGGACCTACTGCATTTGGTCAATTTCACGGATTTCCCAGACTTGTTGAGTTGCTTACTTTCTGATTCTTAAGGAACTGTCCTTTAGTATATCCTGGGTTTTAAAATGTTTCCCTACAGGGGGATTGTATCCACTCCATGAAAATTGTTTCATACCTAGAAAGATATCTACAGCCTTGTCAGGAAGATCTCCAAATAAGTCATAAAATTCAGGAAAAAAATAAATTCATTAGTTTGCTGTATTAACTTTGATACATCACTATTCAGCTACAGACTAATATCATACATAGAAAATTTCATGACAGTGTCTTGATTCAAATTGTGCTTTGACACTCTCAGATGGAAGAATATAATTCACAAAGGAATTGTATAAGTACTGTTATCTATTTCTGGTGAAATCTAGCATCCTTATTACTGGGTAATATACTAGGTACTCACCATAGCTTAGTCAACAAGCAATGTCTAGTACTATGCTTAAAAATGGGAGTCCTTACACATGTAGAAATACAAATACATATACTAATATAGTATTACATTTTTGACACAGAAATGATAGTTTGATGACTAGATGGGTTGATATATGTTAGGTAGATGGAAGGTGGAGGATGGATGGATAGACAGATTTGTTTATACCTTTAGACTAAGGCATTTATTTTGGAGGAGGGAAAGCTCAAACTGAGATCAGATTTTAAAATATAATATTAAATGGAGATCTTCAGTGAAGATAAAACACTCTTCAAATATATCATCACTGTAATAAGGGTTACTGTGCAGAACATGATCATCAAACATATTACTGTAGCTGTCACCTTATCAGATCTGCAATGTTTTCTCTGAGGCATTAGTGAACAATAGAGAATTAGAACTTTAAACTCATGTAGATGATTAGATAGTAGAATGTTAAAGTCAGGTGCCAAATACATATGGACTGGACATTGGGAATGTATGCTAAGCCTTATAACTCTCATAATTGTGGCCTATTTATTTCTGTTGTTTTGTATTGTATTTATTGTTATAAGAGAAAGAACCATTTGTTGGACTGAAAGGGGGAGCTGTTGGGCGGGGGGAGACATACCTTAAACTAAAAAAAAAAGGAAGTGGATGGGGGGTTGAGGGGAATGAGGGTGGAAGGGTGGGACTGGAGGGGGGAGTAGGGAGGGGATTGCAATTGAGATGTAACTTGAAGAAATAAAAAATAAATTAAAAAAAGAAATGGAGAAATCTGGGTTAACATCAGAACTATGTTATTTTATAATGTTAAAAGTAGTACATGGGCTAAATAAAGTTGAAGCATATATGAGCTGTATTAAGACAAAGGAATCACATGAACTGTGGACAGTTAAGATTTGAGTATTCATGAAAAAGTATAAGGAATTCCAGGAAGGAGACTCGACTAGGATATGCCACAGTAAGAAATTTGTAAGGATACAGGCGGTGGAATAGTTAACTATCTGCCATTCCCTCCTGTTATCTCTCTCTCTCTCTCTGACTCTCTCCTTTCTTATGTTCTAGCTTCTCAGTCTGCCTTACTATTTCCCTTCCTGCCTCTCATTCTCCTTGAGATCCTGTCTCTCTACCCTTCTTCCTTCCTAGTTCTTTCTTCCCATCTCTCCCTCTATCTAAATCTGACCCCTATCCCCATGTCTCCTTTCTGTCTTCCTCTCTAAGTTTTCCTATCTTCTTCTCTTCACCCATCTCTATCTCCTTCCCTGTTCTTTTCCTCCCTTCACCTGTCTATCCCCTTCCCTGTCTCCCTTACTTCTTGTCCTGCTATCTCTCTGTCTCACTCCATTTCTACTTCCCTCTGTCTCCCACCCTCCATTGCATGGCAAGTTTAAGGTCACCCTCAACTACATAGCAAATTAAAGTCCAGCCTGGGATATATAAGACCCTGTCTCAAAAGAAAAGTAAATTGGACTAGAGCAATGCCTTAGAAGTTAAGAGTACACACTGGACAGCTTCTCTATTGGTGAGGGCTTCTCTGAAGTGCTAATTCTTCCAGCACACTTGGCTGTCCTTGCCAGTAGACTCAGGTCCTCAAATGCAGCTAAAGAGTGCATTTAGGGAAAAAGGAAATTGTGTTTTAAGTAAAAGGCAGCTGTCATTCCTAGAAATTCTCCAACAAAGCAGAGGGCTGAAAGGATGACTGAAGGTGCATGGGCCAAGCACCACCTGAACCCAGCTCAAGGCTATCTCACAACTTACTTATAAGCTAATACATTCATAAATTATGGGTTGTAGGCAGTACATTTTATTCATCTTTAAATATTTACAAGTAAATGTATATACATGTCACAAAACAAATGGAGGTGAGAGGACAAGATTGTGGAAGTTAGGTCTCTCCTTCCTCTTGTTTCAGAGGCACAGTCTCTCTTGTTTCTATACATGATGTAGATATGAGACCAGCTATTTCCTTACTGGAATTACAGATTGGAGTCCCACAATTCAGCTTTTATTGCAGGTTCTGGGATTGAACTCAGGTCATCATTTTAAATACCATTTACTTGAGTACCTTTCAAAATGCTAGTTCATAGCTCACTGTGGGAATCTTGTTTTACTTCACAGATGGACATTGCAAACCCCCTCCCCATAGCTGAGTGAAGAGCAAAATTTAAGTTTTATGTTTCTTACTTTTTCTAGATCCCTTTGGAAAGACAGATGAGCGTGAACCACTCACAAATGCAGTCCGAAGTGATTCTGCAGTCATTGGAGGTAAACTGTTTTCACTACTGAGAGAAGGAAAGATGCTTCTGATCCTGTTCCCTGCAGAAAGTTATTTGAAGCCTTCCTTATGTGTGATCATCCAACACTCAGAATCAGGGACCCTCTGTCCAACCCTTAATGTTTCTATGCATGGTGCAAGGTTATTGGCAGATCCTCCATCAGTGTCAGCAACTCCATGGCTTCATTCTGCATCAAATTCAGCAGGCTACTGAGCTCTGAACCAACAGATGGAGCACTTACTCATAGACAGCCAAACTGAATATTCTTCATCCAGTTATCTCTACTAAAGCACACATGAAACAGACCAATATAATTATGTGTGGAAAGAAGTCAGATTGGATCAAACAGATGGACAGAGATGCATTCATTTTCAGTTTTCCCTTACCAAGTGATTTGGGTTAGATCTAATGAGCAGGGTGAAGCCTACATGACTCACTTTCCAAGTCCAGCAGTCCATATGGTTATGGATATAGAGCTTGCCTGCTCTGCTTATAGCTCATCCCCCACCACCTTCCCTTCCTTTGCTGTTTTTGAGCTGCCTGATGACCTTACCCTACCCTACTCTTTATTCTTTCTCAGTTAGTCTAATGGCTGCAGTAATTTGATGCTTCCTTCTGGGTCTCACAACATGGAATGTCTCCCAAGTTTGGTTTCATGTAAGATGCCTGAGATGTGGAAATCCATTTCCATTGGTGACTTATAGCACTAGCAGGTGCCTCACCCCTGAATTCTGGCATCTAGGATGAATGAATCCACACCAGTTGGAGTTCTTTAAAAGTCAGCAGGAGTCATTCATTTCACTCCTGTGTAATTAGCTCTGGCTCTGGGTCAGATCAGTACCAAGTATAGAGGGTACAGGATGAGTGATATGGTCACTGCATTCCTAGAATGAGCAGACTAGAAAGGAGATAGGAAAGCAGGCAGTGGTAGCAGAATAGAAGCTGATTCCAAAAAAAAAAAAATGAATAGGAATGGAAGGACTTCATCAAAGTAGCATCACAGAGAAGGAGAACCACAATCTCTTCTTAGGGAAGCCCTTAAAATATCCATGTGAGCTGAGTGCCTTCTCCAGGGAAGGGGATTGAACTTGATATTTCTTTGAAATCAATGCATGTTATAATTCTTTCTGTTCCTGTAAGTTTTCATTTGATAAGAAAAGACTGCATTTTGGCATTCCACACATATTGGTAAGCTGCATTGACCCTCTCTGAGAGTGGGAAGGTTATCAAAGTCTCACAGGAGATCCTGGGAAGCTTGTCTAGCTTGCAGCCTGCAATAACCCCTTCAAAGCAGCAGTGAAAAAGAGGCAACCTCAGCCACATTTTAAAGCTACAATTCATGCTTCAGAGTCGTTAGTTGCTACTTAGACTAGGCTATCAACTTTAATATTTTATTTTGCCTTGTTTTAAAATGTTTGGGAAATAGCTTACAAAATGAGTTTAGAATATATGACAACCATAAGTGGTCTTAATTATTGTCAAAGTTGTTTAAAAAAAGTGGTGGAAGATAGGTCTACATAATTAACTTTCTGGTATCTATTTACATAAGTAGTACATTTCGACTAAGGAGTTCTTCGCAACACTGAATAATGACCAGCAATAAATTTCTAAAATAGATACTTTTCTCAGTAGTTGAACAACTTAGAAAATGTGAAATATGCAAACGTAAACATTATCAGAAATGAAATTATTTTTGATGACCAAAACTTCAGTATTTTGTTGTTATTATTATTTTTTTGTACATTTTGTTTGTTGCTTACAAGCTTGCTTTCTTATTTATTTATTTTTAAATAAGTTCTCTCTATGTAGTCCAAGATGGTGAAATAGCAGAGACAGCAGGAGAGACTTTGCCTCAAAGCAAATTGGAAGGCAAGAACTGATTCCTGAAAGTTGTCTTTTGTCATTAACACAAGACGTATGAAAGCCATGCGGCTACATACAGACACACAAATAAACACATAGACATGCGCACACACACATACACACACACACAGAGAGAGAGAGAGAGAGACAGAGAGAGACAGAGACAGAGAGAGACAGAGACAGAGAGACAGAGAGATGGGGTGGGTGGCACTTAGACTTAGGAATTCTTGCAAGGCTTTGTGTATTTAAGATCTTTAAGATATGTGAAATCTTGGTTTGATGCCTAACAACAAAGACAGAACATAACTCAGAAACCACACAAACCCATTGTTGTTTTATCCCCATGTTTATTCTTCAGTCTTCAACATAACCTGGGAGAAATAACCTTTCTTCCTCAGTATTGTGTTTTCAGGAGGTTTTGTAGAAAATGAAGATCACGGGCTTCTGAGCAGGTCTTTATTTCTGGATAGAGAGTAGACTTGTGTTTGTGTGTTGGCTTTGTTGTTTTGTTTACTCGCTTGTCTAGACTGAATTTTCTCAGTGACAACTTTCTTCCCTTCCCCTGTTTTTTTCCCCTACAGGCGTCATAGCAGTGGTGACATTCATTACTTTTTGTGTCATTGGAATCATGACCCGATTCCTCTATCAGCATAAGCAGTCACACCGTACCAATCAGATGAAGGAGAAGGAATACCCAGAAAACTTGGACAGTTCCTTTAGAAATGAAATCGACATGCAAAACACAGCCAACGAGTGCAAACGGGAATACTTCATCTGAGCCTCCGGAGGGTCCTTTTTTTTGTGGCATTTTCCCTCTATTTTTTACTGTCTTCACTGTCTTTTAGTTTAGACATTCTCCTTCTCTCATTGACAATTAATTTTCTGGAACACACATACTCCACTGAGAGAACTGATCTCTTTGACCCCTTGACCCAGCTCAGTAGATCAGGTAGTGGTGGCTATTATGTGTCATTGTGACAATACCACTGGAGACACAGACTTCACTATTGTAAACAAGGAAGAGACACATGTGTACGCATGCACATTCCATGTTTGTAATCCAGTTTCTAAAAATCACTACTGAGTTTTTCAGGCACTTGGTCTTGCCAGCTCCCATTAGATTTGAGCTCTGTGGCGTGCACATTTAACAGTTGTCTCTGCCCAATACCATATTGTTAGATATTATTGCTTGTGAGTAGAGAAGGGTGTGTGTGACAGAGAAAGGCAGAGTTAGTCATCCTTTAAGAAATGAGTTTATCAGGGGGCCCAACAGAGCAAGAGGAGATGAAGGAAAGCAATTGAACCCAGGGAAAGCAACATTTCTTCTTTTAGGTCCCCTGTGAGAGCGGAGGGAAGTTCAGAGACATTACGCTACAAAGAAATGTTTCTAAAGTTAACAGACTTTTTTGTGCTAATGCAGGTATTTTAAAAATATCCAGGACATTCTTTCCTATGACTGGGAGATCAGTTAGTCTAGTTAGCATGTGACCTCTGACAAGGCAGCAGTCATTCGTCCTGCCTGAAGTCTTTCTCCTTTTAGGAATTAAATATCTAAAAGAATCTGACTCCATTAGAGGGTGGAGAAAATCGGCTCCCTTGACAGTTGAGAGTTGAGAGAGGCTGCAGGTCTCCATGGCATGGTAGCCCTTCATAGCATATGTGAGAACAAAGAGACTGTATGTGGAGGAATTACATTGTAAGAACACCCAGCTGGGAGACCCAAGGTAGAGGAAGACTCTTGTGTCTTGTTTGATGTAAGGACATTTTACAAGCAATCAGAGATGTTTATTTATGTTAGTTTAATGCCTACACTATAAGTAGTTCCCTGATGTCATTCATCATCCTTTCTATGGGGTCTGATGTAGAATGGCTGAATAGTGAGCAGTTACTGTGTTCTTCTCTTCTATTTTGAGGGATGGGTATAATACCCTAAAACAAGGAGGCTTCAAGAAACATGTGAGGAAGTAGTTGCTCCTGTAGCTTTACAACAGCCTTCTTCACTTTACTAGAACATGTTAACTATGTTATTCCTAAGGTTGATGTACTGAATAAAGAAATATACACATGTGTGAATAATGATAGCATAAACAAAATTCAAATAAATATCTAAATTGGTTCCATGAACGGGCTTAGGTCATCTTAACTCAACTTTAGGAAAACTAAAAAAAAAAATATTAAGGAAAAAAAGCTGCACAAAAAATGAGAAGTAGATTTATCCCTTTTCATTGAACCCAGAAAGATCTGGTAAAGAAAGAATGCTGTTTAGGAGGATTCATATTCTAAAATGTGTGCCATTAATTAACTCTGACAACTGATCTCTTTCCTAAGAGGCAAGGGACTGGCTGCTATGTGTGGCAGTGTGGGTACCTCTTGCTCCTAGGATTTCAGGGAAGACCTTTGTTTGTGAAGCATATCACATTTTCAAGTCTGTACCATATCCATGTACACAAAGGTGTCCCATGGACTTGATTTATGTGCCTAAATAAGGTAGTAAAGCATCTTAGACTTTGGATTCTTTTGGTAGCAAAGTGTACAATTCATTCAAAGAGGCATCTTGAATTTGTTGATGGTGGGTAATCTTGGTCATTTTATGGTAACAATATTCTTAACTCTGCCCTTGGTCCACCTTGGATTAAAGACAAGGGGGAAACCACCCAAACATGGCAGGCCTTAGGAAATACTCAAAGCAAGATCCTTTAAGGAGAAAGTACTGGCCAATTCCCTTTGCGGGGCAGACCTGATTTGCAAAGCAGGCACTTGACAGTCAGTAGACTATTCATCTTCTTAGTAAGTATCCTACCTCTGACTGTCCACCTCTGCCTTGGACAAGGAAGTTCATAGTGAAGCCCTCTCTAGCTTCATCCAGTTTCCAATCTGTAGCTTTTGTTCCCTTGCAACACTACAGAGGTAATAATTGAGTGTGGCACAGTCCACAACTATAAGATATTGTACTAAATATATGTTTTTCCTTAAAATTTTCTATGAATTCCTACATACTCTCCTCTTGTTTTAGAATGTTGTTATCCTTTTGCTAGTGAATTGATTTTAAAGCAATTCTAACAAAGGTGCCCTTTTTAATTTTTTCTATCTTCAATAAGAGAAATGATCATCTAATAAAATGAGAGATATTGAAAACCTATTTCCCTCTGCCCTTCTGTCCTTGTTCTCTAATTTCTACTTTTGAATTTTCTGGCCCTATAAATGGCTGTATACATCGCCCTTTTGCTTGGCTGCATATACCTGTGTCACCAGAAATGAAAGTCATGCTGAAGTTTAACCCTAAGCACCTCTAATAGTGAAATGACAGGTAAAGGAATAGTAATCTACTGTAATGTTTTCTTACTGGACTCCACAGAAACAAGTACCATATTTTGCTAAATATGATATTGATAGAAATAGAGTTGCAAGCCCACTCAATGTGTATGGTTTTCTCATCCACTAATATGTAGCTAGAGATAATCATGTGGAGAAATTTGTAAAGCCAGTCTCTGCTCTCTGCATAGCACACATTCTATTTACCTCATTCCTGGGTGGGTAGACAGTGCAGGACACTGGACATGTAGACCAAACACTGGATTCATGCACCACTAAGATGATAGGGTAAGTAGTCTCAGGACTAAATCAGAATTTACTCATGACCCCACAACACACACTAGGTGAAAAGCTAGTAATCAATACCCTTCTAAACTGAATGCCATCATAGCTAGAAGCGAGAACCAGTTGTAGGGGTGGTGGCAAGATCTATTTGGCTTATGCAATTATTAAATTGTATTCTCCACATTCAAAAAATTATAATCTAAAACAAGACTTAAGAGTGTTCTAATCCTCCTTTAGCCATCACTTCTCCCTGGGGTATACAGGTTTCATGATGCCTCCAATTATTTAATACTCAGGCATTAAAACCTACTGTTTACATAAGAAATTGTGGAACATGGTCCCTTTACAGTAAGATCAAAAATACCCCATCCTAAGGAGATGTTACATTGATATAATTACACTGAGTAAATCTATTAATGCAGGCAAATGTATATTTGCTAACCTTAAAAGATTTTTAACACTAGTTGCATCGTTCAGCCCATATATAAAAGAGATCACCAAGATGATAGGGTAAGTGATCTCAGGACTAAATCAGAATTTACTCACGACCCCACAACACATAACAGGTGAAAAGCTAGTAATCAATACCCTCGTAAACTGAATGTCATCACAGCTAGAAGCAAGAACCAGTTGTAGGGGTGGTTCCAAGATCTGTTTGGTTTATGCAATTATTAAATTGTGTTTGCCACATTCAAACAATTGCAATCTAAAACAATCTAAATTTTGTGTCTTATTTCTGCAAGAATTAGGCTAGGAAAATAGATATTTGTCATTTCTTGGATGTCTCTTTCACAAATAGATTACCTCATGTTCATTTGAAGAACGCTGGAGCTGATATTTCACAGCTTTATTCTCTTTAGAAATAAGTAGTAGCAGTATGTTATTCTCAACCTTTGTCAGAATCATGACTACAACATCATAGAAGAAGCAGGACCAGGATTAAATGAGTATGCAGTTCTATTTCTTGTATTTAGTTATAAGACACATATGAAATGTTCAGTACTCCAAGCATTTGTTGGCACTGGTTACATAAATACTGACTTTCCTTGTGGACTTTAAAATGCAACCATATCAGCAGATCTTACAGCAACAAGAGTATGCAAATAGCACCAGGGGGCAGAAAGCAAGGACTGTGCATAGATAATTTGCAAGTGATTTCCAGAGGCTTCTAGAAGCCAACATATTCCTGGATATTTCTTATAATTTTGTGTCTTATTTATTAATTCTACCAGAGATGATTGCTTGTTTCTTCCTCAATCTAGGTAACTGTTCTTGAAGACATTTTTCTGTAGAATGTGGTAAATGGACTCTCTGGAGAGGGAAAGAACAAATGGCCCCTGAATCAGCCACAATTTCTGTAAATGGGGGCTCATTAGGCATGGTCTGGGACCCTATTATAAAACAGGCTAGGCTCAAACTCAGAGAGAACTACCTGACTCTGCCAAGGTGTGAACCATTTTCTATGTCTATTGCAGATATATTAGGAAGAATACTAAATTTTCTATGTTCTTGTATCAGTGATGCTTAAGGCATTCCAAATGTATGCTTCTGCATATGGCAGACCCATGTAAAGACTGGAGGCAGAAAAAGAGTAGTTTCTACTTCTGCTCCACTCTGATTTCACTTCTTTGGTGGACATTCACTTATCGCTCCTCTATATTTTCCATAAGCTGCTTGATAGTCTGATACATTTTAGCTCTCCCCACACTTTCCCTAAGAACCATTTGACTGTATTTAAGGAAATATCTTAGAATTAGAAATTATCTATTGAATGAGTAATTTGTTCATATGTTGTCCATCCCAACGCAGTCATACTTATACATACTTTACATATTTTTCCCTGAAACCATTGCTTGAGAAAACTTGATCTTCAACTGCCCTACAGGTCATGTTTCAACTAAATAATTAAACATGAGATGATCTACCTGCAAATGGCAAAGAAGGTAAATGGAAGGGTTCTACAGGCAAATACAAACATGCTTCAGTTCTTGAAGGATGGCTGAGGGCAATTTCATGTCTCTCACAGAGATTGGAAATGTTTTCTTTGGAAGACTGCCAGTTTATCCAAATTATTTCTGCATACCAGTTCTTGTATCTTTCTCATCTTTTTTTCTGGACTTACCTACAGGCTTCCTCATGTCATTTGTTTTGAGAATATTTATTGTTCTTCCTCAGTTCTGTGTTCACAAATTATAAATAGTTTATTCACCTAAAACAGGAGAATGTACAAAACACACACACACACACACACACACACACACACACACACACACACACACACACACACAGAGTGGGGGGGGGAGACAGAGAGAGAGGAATTAAATGAGCTGTTCCTCAAACATTATTCATGAAACTATACCCATACCTTCTTTGTAAGGAGAGAAGTATCACCATTTTGTGTTGGAAATTCTTTAAATGCCTCAGACAAGGTTCTAATGATTGTATTTGCTATTTTTGAGTGAATCTCTACTCTCCCCCTTTTGTTTTTTGCGAAGGTACTCTGGGTAAGAGTACAAAACACATGTTGTAGTGAAACAGTGTACTTTGTAGGCTAGTCCTCTGTCATTTGTAATGTTTATAGTTTACAAAGTGGTTAAGTGGGGATAAGCAAAGCTTCAATAACAGCGGACTTTCATGTTAAAGTCGACTTGATGGGATCTTGTCAAGGAGAAAAAGGGTATTCATGGGGGAAGTCCTGGCTACTAGAGGTAAAGAGAGCCAAAGTTTCCACCGTGAAGAAAGGTGATTCCTCTCCCCATTTTTCTGGCTCCTAACTCGGGAGTCTCTTTCATGCATTATTTGTCTTACACTTAGGGAAAAGGCAATATTATAGGCCCTGCAGGAGAAATAGTTTACTCATCTTTGCAAGGCACTTTCATCCTACACCAGTGATTTTCAAGTTTTACGTTTCACTAATATAGTCCAGGGGTGCTTTGGAATTA
Source organism: Lophiomys imhausi (assembly GCA_907164525.1). NCBI lineage: Eukaryota > Metazoa > Chordata > Mammalia > Rodentia > Muridae > Lophiomys > Lophiomys imhausi. Next base: position 2,487,793 of record CAJQZJ010032546.1, read on the forward strand.
TCACCACAGTGATTTTATCTGCCCATGGTGAGCACCCAAATGGCAGCTTTAAGTAAAAGAAACTATGATCAAGGACCTCAGATTTACTGCACTAAATCAAATACTCCATGGAAGTCTGGAAATATTAGAATCAATCCATTGGTCTTTCTTTCTGCTTCCTTGGTCATGTCATCCATTGGCATGCATAATAATAGAAAGGTATGTCACTTTCTGTCCCTTACATTGTGTGTGTGTGTGTGTGTGTGTGTGTGTGTGTGTGTGTGTACTTCAGAAAGGTACCACTCTTCCCTTGATGCTCCTCAGTACACAAGTAAAGCTTGCATAAAATTGCAGATTAAAATTAGGAAACTAGTCCCAATTTATGACAAAGCTAATGTGGGCCAGTGGTTATGGCCTGGTCATAATTTCATTAGCATTGTACTGTGCCATGCTTCAGATCTCAGCAGTAAATATCAGAGGACATGAAAAAAGAACTGGGAATGCAGAACAGGATTTCTGTCACCCTGAAGTCTCCTTGAATTCCCTTCTCTGATAGAGTCATTTCATTTCAGCCTTATAGGGTGAAATGAATGGGGCTCTGACTTGTTCTACTTTCACATTATAGTCCGCCATATCCCAAAGGACATACATGAAATGCTAGCTTAATATCTTCTCTTTGAGTGGCAGCAACAAGTATAACCTTGCCCTGCCTTAAATACTCTTGCAAAAATAAAAAGTAAATAACCATACCTTGCTTGAAGTAGTGTAGTTATATAATGAGAAAGACTTCATATTTGGTGGGGATCAATGCCTATAATTTTCTCATGAATTTGACTATAGACAGGCTTCCCAACAGCCTATGTTGTCTATAACAGACACTTCCCACTTCAGGTTAGCCTATGGCGGGAAAGTAGAACTTAGGGAAATGAATACACATGACACATTTGAATTATACCTTGTAAAATAGGCAACAGTTCATATTTGGTTCATGAAATTCGAGAATCCCTGAGACAAACGATTACCATGTTCATTTCAAATGAGAAATTTGAGTATTTCTGGCATGATCAAGACTTTCTTTTGAAGAATAAGAGGTCAGGGAGATTACTATTAGAAAATGAATAACAAAGTATAAAAGGACCATTCCCAAATATATATCAGGCTTTCTTTAGATAAAAGCACAACAGAGGCAAAATAGACCATCTCCTTTGGGATTAGCTGTAGAATTCCTGTTTCTTTGGATATTATGGTTTTGGTTTTATCCTTGTAACAGAATCCTCAGTCCCATGTGATGTTGCGTCATCCCAAGTCTGTTTTGAAGACCATGTGACATATCTTAATACACTGTATGGAGAAGTTAAAGTTAGACTTAGATTTCTTTGTTTTCTATGATTTTTTTGCTGTACAGAAGAAAGACTTACCTGTAAATATTGTATATTTAATAAAGAGAGAATTTTGTATCATTTTGTGTGGAACACAAATATGGCTTGCTGTGTTGTTCTTTGGTTAATGAGGAGTCAAGTAATTAATCCCTCAGTGCCCACTTTGATTTCTTAGATCATTAACTCCTAGCCAATATGACCCATGGAAAAACAAAAAAACTCCTGCTCTCTGGGTTTATTGATTTCAGTGTAGCTCAAAGTACTGTCTTGGGTTCTCTCATGTTTAACTGACTTACATCAAACTGCACATCAGGCACAAAAGTGTGTGTGATTAAGCTCACTGATTTTTTAAAAGGGTTCTTGAACCATCCTGACTTCAGCATCTCACAGGATACCTTCTTAACCCCTTCTTAATGTCCACTCATGGCACCCATACTTTTGTGTCTTATTTTGCCTATACTCCATTCTTCTGGAAGACTATTACTTACACAATAGCTATGTTTGAAAAAGCAGCTGTATATTGCTCTGTAATGGATTTGTCTTCCCATAGTATTTGTTTAAAATTGTGCTTATTAGTCATCTGGTAGACATAGACTTATGAATAAAAAGACAATGTTATTTAATGGTTTGGGAATGTAGCTCAGTTGGTAAAAGGTTTTATACTACATCAAAAGACCAGGTTTTGATCCCAAGACCCACATAAACAGGGCATGGTGGTATATACCTATAATTCCAATATTCTTCAGGAAGCAAAGGCAAGAGAATCAAAGGTCCAAGATCATCATTGGCTTCATAGTGTTATTCACATCAGCCTGAGCTACACAAGACTGTCTCATGCCAACAAACAAACCAACAATCAAACATACTCCCTACAGTGGAATTAAGCCTGTCATGTCATTTATGAACTCCTTAAGCTGCTCAGCCCAGAAGAACTACAGAGAAACATGAAGAAAGGAGGAAGAAGAAAAAGAGGAAGAAGAAAGAAGAGGAAGAAGAAAGAAGAAGAAGAAGAAGAAGAAGAAGAAGAAGAAGAAGAAGAAGCAGCTAAAACTAGTAAAGAACATAGCACTGGGAGAATAGGAGTAGGAGATGTTCCAAATGTATCTGAATCCAGACGGAATCAGTTAGGTTTCCTGATGGAATGCAGGAGAACATGAGAGAAAAGGGAATTGAAAGATTGAATATTTGATTTATACAACAAATGGATAGGGAAAGATTTTTGTTGTATTTGTAGTGGGGAGAAGAATGGAGGCTATAATTTGAGGGAAATGGGCTACATGAAACTCCTTTGAAACAAACTCAAGATCCTTCTTAAAGACATAATAAAGAAAGTGGGGAAGAAAAAGACTGAAAGTAAGCTGAAAGGACTGAGGACTATAGAGTTTTATGGATCAAGTTTCAGAACCATGGATTATAAGGGTAGTGTGGGTACAAGAACCAGGCAAATCCATCCTTTACATGAAATCCCTCAATATCCTGACACCTAGTATAAATTAAACAGTGAACATAACTCAGAAGAAATTAAGCAGTGAAATTCCCAATTTTGTTAATAAAAATTGAAACACATAATCTAATCTTCAAAGATCATTAAGACCAAATTAAATAATTCCTGGAGACCACTTAGCCAAATATATTCTCACAGAAGTCCTCCACAAGGCCATTTGATATTTACTTTGTGTGTGTGTGTGTGTAGGTGTGTGTTTGTGTGTGTGTGTGTGTGTGTGTGTGTGTGTACATGTGTGTCCCATGCACATACACAGGCATGTGGAGGCCTATATATATCAACTACTCTTCACATCATGTTTTTGAGATGGATTCTCTCACTGAATCTGAACAAAGAGCTCATCAATTTGACTAGATTGACTGTCCAGTAAGCCCCAGACATCTGTCTAGCTCTATCTTCATCTTTCCAGAATGGATTACCCACAAACACCACTGCCTAGCTTTTTCACATGAGTGCTTGGGAGAGAACTTAATTTCTGATACTTGCATTGAAAGAAATTCCCAACTGAGTCACCTCTCCATCCATTCTTATTTTGTAATTTGTGGAGAACAAGTGATGTGTGACACAGAGAACTGGATGCACATGGAAGACATCCCTGCTCTGTGCTTGTTTGTAACTGAGTTATGTTGGAAATAACATCTTCACTCTTGTTGTGGCTGTCATAGTTGAAACCAGCAATCTTGAAACACAATTTGAGGATTGTCTTTAGAAATTCTTTGAGATACCCTGCTTAGAAGAGATGATATGATTCTAAATAATAAGAAAAATGATCTTAAAATAAATACTTGTAATAACTTTCAATGTCAATGAACTTGAGCTCAAAGGCTTCTGGCAGGTTAGTGAAAGATTGTCAGAATGTATCTTTACATGTCGGTCTGTATTTGTTTTAAGATTACAGAATAAAGAAGAAAAAGAAAGGTCTCTCTCTCTGTCTATGTGTGTGTTTTCCCATGTAACCATGTGCATGTATGTATATGTGAATGAAAATGTCAGGTATGGTTCTTAAGAAACCAAGCATCTTGATATCTTTGAGACAAGGTCTCTCACTGGCCTGGAGCTTCCCCAGTCAGCTGGGTAAGATCCCATATGTCTCTCCAGAGCTATCTGAAAGAATGTTTTTAATAAAATAATGCTCAAGCTTCCTAATGCTGTGACCCTTTAATACAGTTCCTCATGTTATGGTGATCCCCAACCATGAAATACTTTCATTGATACTTTATAACTGTAATTTTGACACTGTTATGAATCATAATGTAATTATCTGATATGCAGGATATCTGATAAGTGACCCCAAAGGTTCTAGACCCACCAGTTAAGAATCACTGGTTTAATCAGCACAGAAATATACTAGGAGGCAGAAAACATTCAATTATAAATTTTAAAGTCCCAAAAAACTGTAATGAATTCTTACAAGCTAACTTTTTTGCGGGGACTGGCTTATGAATCACAAAGGGTGTTTTTGTTGTTGCTTTCTTTCATAGTTCTGCATACTAGCAGTTCAAAAGAAGGATACCAGGATGTAAAGGCTCTTATCAAAATGCCAAGAAATACTTCTTACCTAGCACCCAGTGCACAGAGCCCTGGATTCAATCTCCAGCACATTTAACAATGGATATAGTGGTGTATACTTATAATCATATTCCTCAGGAGGTAGAGGCAGGAGGATCAGAAGCTGAAAGTTGTTCTTGCCTACATAGCAAGTTCAAGGCCAACCTCTCTTATAAGAGATCCTATTTTAATGATAAAATAAAATAAAGAAAATATAAGATCATGTTCATATTCCACTCCTGCATGGTGAAAAAGAGAAGGATCCTCTTTTGTAAGGGTGTGAATTTTATTCATGGAGATTGTAGCCTTATCATCTTCTAAATGGAACCTTTTAAGTTCCACTTTTTCTTTTCTTGATTTTTTTTTGTTTTTTGTTTATTCAGACAGGTCTCTCTGTGTAGCTATTTAGGCATGGAACTCACTCTAGACCAGGCTGGCCTCAAACTCAAAGAGATCTTCTTGGCTCTGCCTCCTAAATACTGGGATTAAAGGAAATGACATTTTCTTGGTTAGCAGTGCAAAAATTTGTTGAGGACACAAACAATTGTTCCTTTCCAACCATGTACTAAGATACTTTTCATGGTGGCTCATGAAGAAAGTATTTTCCTGGGCGAAACCTTGATCAGGTACCTACTCTCACACTGTCTGCTCCTCTGAGGCAAAGATGAGGTTGCAAATCTCTCAGATATACTGCAGCTGTGGCTCAGCTCTCTGACACCAGAAGGCCAGGCTAGAGAATAAGAATGTACCTCAGGGGAGGAAAAATGACCACTCATGACAGCCCTGACCAGACACAAAAGTAAATCTATCTCAGCTGTGATCTCCAAGGAACTTTGACTGCTCAAAAGGGCCTTTGAGAATTCAAGCCTGTCTGAGGGTCTATCCATCTTTCACAAGAGTAAAGTGGAAACAGCTTTGACAGAAAGTGGATAAGCACCTCCTTTCAGAAGGAAGCATGGTGGCCTTATTTGCTCACCCTTTTGATTTACAGAACATCACACCTGTTCTTGTCTCCCAGGGCTCATGGTTGCATGAGAAACTCTTTTTTAAGGCTGACTGGTTCTACTTGTATGACCTAGAGTAGTCGAAGTCACAGAGACAGAGAAAACAAGGGCAATTGCTTGAGGCCATATAGAAAGGAGAATTAAGAGTTATTATCTATTTCATGAGCACAGATGTTCAGTTTGGAGAGGAGAAAAAAACATTCTTGAGGCAGGAGCTAGCTGTAAAACAATTCTATATATCTCTGAACTGAACAATTAAAAAAATAACTTTATTCTGTACATTTAAAGATATCAAAACATGGGGTAAAGACTTCTGAAGTGAGTCAAATATTGTCACTGATGGACTATAATGATATATTGGAAGTCTGGGGAGATGGCTGAGTCCATAAAGTACCTGCTACACAAACATGATGACCTGAATTCAATCTTTGTTTTAAAAAGAAAGCCAGGCATAGTGGCCTTCTTTTATAATCCCAATGACATCAAGCCAGGCAGGGAGATTCCTATGGTTAGTTGGTCAGGTTGTCTATACCAGTGAGAGACCCCACCTCAAAAAATAAGGTGTCTATGGATTCTGAGGTTGACTTCTAACATACACATACACACAATTGTTGATCTGTGTTGTACACTTGTCTATGCCATCAAGTTTTATCATGATAAGGTCACAGAAGAGTTAAAGGTTTTTTTTTTTTTCCAGTTTGCTGATAAGTAGCCTGAGCAACACAATTTGCTAAAGCTAATGCAATCTTTGAATCACAAATGCTTGAATTCAACTTGTTAGTATATTGGGAGGCTTTCCACAACCTAGGACTCTGTTTATCAGTTGGAACAAATGAGTGTGAATGCTTCTTAGAAAATTACATGATGGAGGAGTCAAGATGTTACTGTTTGCATTGAGCCACTCTTAGCTCTCCTAAACTGCTGCAGCTAGTTCAGATAATGCATGTCTGTTCTGGTGCAAATGTTTTAGCACAGGTTACTCCCACTAGTGGTATTTGTATGCAAAAACCTTCTTAGAAGATACTCAGGGGACATATGGAATCACCAAAGGCTTTTAAAGTCCACGAGAGACCTTCTCAGACCAAGTATGTGAGGATACTATTGAAGCCGGGACAGTAGAGCATTGGTCTTCCGGAATCACTGTGTGTCCCTAGGAAGCCTCTTATGATAGGCTCAAGTAAAATGTCATATGCTAAATTGTCATATGTATTCTTGCTTGCTGACAGTGCACTCTGGGAATGAGGAGACCATTCCCTATCTTAAACTCAAGCATGTTTATTTCAAGTGTCTTCCAAAAATTTCAACTGGGACAAGCTGGCTCCCTGCCTCTGCAGTAGGGGGAAAAAAAAGGAAAATAGCTAACAGCTAAGAGTATTAAAAATACTGCACCACTGAGAACAGGTAGAAGGTAAACTATTTCCAACAGAAACTACTATTGTTTTTCCTCATGGCATAAAAAAATGTCTTCTATGGCAATGAGAAGCTAGAAATTTATGCTTGGAGAGAATGCTGTACTCTACCTAGGAATCTCTCAATCAGAAACTATACCACAGCTATTTCAGCAGACTTCCCTAGGCATTTCTGTTGGATGTTGTAAGCACTTTATTTGATGATATTTTGTTGTGTTACTACAACTTCTATCTATCCACTAGTTGTTAAGTGCCTATTTACTTTTGCTTGCTATATACTTAATAAACTTGTCCATTCAAAACTGAAACTATGGGTTTCATAGATCATTTTCCATACCAAAAAGCCTTTCTACAGGACCACTTTTTGTTCAACACAGAGGGTAGGTAGAAATTTTTCCCCCCATGGATTTTTACAAAACCAGAATAATGCTTGTTTAAAGCTTGAATAAAAGAAAACATCTTTCAGCACAAGGTAGAAGAAATCAAGTTCTCTCCCCAATAGACCATAGTGATTATTCACTACTGAAGGTAACCATTGTGGAGATACTGACATACTCATAAAATAGGATTCTCAGGAGCACTGAACCATCCCATGGAGATTCTAGAAGGAGCTTGCAAATGGCCTGGACAAAGTTCAGAATTGGACAAGAGGAACTGTAATGTGCTAGAAGCTCAAATTCCTACATAGCTGTCTCTTCTTAAGGTCTGAATAGCAGGCAGTCATATCAATCATGCTGCCTGAAGACAAGCAGAAAGAGGTCAGTTTTTTTTTAAATTTTGTCTTTTTTCTTTAAAAAAAAAAAAACACGTTTATTTATTACTTCATTACGTCTCCATTATCACCCCCACCCTTCAACCCCTCCTGGCCCCTCCCTTCCACCCTCTACTCCCTCTCCCACCTACCCATTCCTCCTGTGTGGGGTGTCTTGGTGTATCAGCCCCACTCACTTCATTAGTCACATGAGGTCAAAGAGCTTCGAACAGAGGTCAGTTTTAAGCATGTGTGTGTGCAGATTCTTCAGCACACACATCTTACATGAAAAGACATCCTTTTGTTTTGTCATTCTTTAGGATTTATAACATGACTTCATAATATGACAGGTTAAATATTCATGACTCAAAAATGTAAAGGGCAAAATGTTCCAAAATTCAATATTTTCATATATATGTATAAATGTATATATATAAACTCTCAAACTATATACATGTTCAGTTTCATGCAAGTACACAATATATATCTCCCACACCCTCTCACCTATACATTCTTTTTTTAACTAATTTTCTTTCCTTATTTAAGTTTTTAAAATTTTTATTACAGATACTTAATGTTGAGAGATTCTGGTTTGTTTGTTGTTGTCATTTTACACAGTTTATGGTGTGATCTTTATAACACTATCTTTGTTAAAGGCATTACTAGATGGGTGTCATTTGATTCATTTTACAGTGTTAGAGAATATAGATTTTTACTTCATTTCTAGTTAATTGGTTAGATTCCCAAAGTTGCACAGATATTGATGATATAATATTTTATTACTAATAATACAATAGCAGCACAGCCTTACAATTCACAACAGCTCTTCTGACCTCTACCTGCCCAGTTTTCATTGAATGAGGTTGCCTAAGAATGGACAAATATGTGCTATTCTTATTAAGATGTTAGAACAGTTCTTCATGGTACTATCAAAGATCTTATGCCATTCCCACCTGGAATAACTTTTCAAAGATACCAAAATAGTAAATTGGAAAGACATAGTCTTCTTAAAAGAATAGGATCTTCTGTGAGTCTAGGTCACCTGTTTATTGATCAACATGTGACTTTCACCTATACATTCTTATGATTAACCCCACAAGTAGTTTCTTTTTCCCTTACAGTTTCATTTTCTCATGTCATATGTACACTCAAGATTTTATGTAATCCAGAATCCAATAATGAGAGAAAACATGCAATATTTATCTTTCTTACACTGCTGTAATTAATTTAATATGATTGTTTTTAAGTTGTATCCATTTCCTTAAAAATGGAAGAACTTTATTTTTATTTATGAAGAAAGAAGCTTCTATTGCTCCATGTTTTCTTTATCCTTTACTTGTTTACAGACACATTTTTTGTTTGTTTTTATAACTTGGTTGTTGTAATAGTACAGTGACAAAGACTGACATGCAAATACCTCTCCAGTATGTTGTCTTGGAGACCTTGGCATAAACTTCCAAATGTGGTGTAATTGGGCTACATTCTTAGGCTGTTTAGGAGCCTCTATACTATAAAATAGAAAACTTTTTGCACACTAGTATGATGTAACAAATGGAAAGTTAGCTCCAAACTTGACCATCAGTGTGCAAGTACACCAGTGTTATATTTCAAACACAAGACAAACAGATGAGGAACCTATTTAGCATATCAAAGCAAACCTGGTCTTCAGGTTTCTGTTGGGTGTGATTCAGAGGAATTAGCTTGGAACAGGTGAGATCCAGCAAGCCCAAGCCCAGGGGATTTCAAAATTGTGACCTCCATGCAACCTACTGAGAATGAAAGGTGTGGAACATGCTCTCTCTCTCCCTGCTTCTGCTTTCCCCAGGAGCACATGGACACAGCCTTTAAATGGCTACCTTCCTTGTGGCACATAGAAACAGCCCCACAGGAGGTCACAGGTGAGCTTAGTTACATACCCAGCCCAGTCCAGTGTCTGGGACCTTTCCCCATGTAAATATAGCATTCATTGCCCACATCTCAATCCCAGCCAATAGAATGTATTCATCCCCAAAAAGTCCCTCCCCATTTCCCTCAGTTCAAAAAGCCTTAACCCATCTCAGAGCTCAGGAGATTTAGAGGATATTTCAGGAGAGTTAAGACCAGCATGACATAAGCTACAATAAAGAATCAACATTCATCATAGGCTGTCTCAGTGCTGTCAGGTTTCCACCTGAAGGAATTTCCACCATAGGAAAAAAGATGAGCTTAGTCACCTACTGAGCATTTGGGACCTTTCCCCATATAAATGTAGCATAGCCAGCATCTCAATCCCAGTCAACAGAATGTATTCATCCCCAAAAAGTCCCCCCAACTTCCTATGGTTCAAAAAGCTATTATATATGCCTGTAAATTATATTATCTGTGAGAAGTATGCATTTTCTCTCTTATTCACCTAAACCTCTACCCTGAACTCTCCAGCCTAGTGCCTGAGCTGCTGTTCCCCCACAGATTCTTTCCTATATAATCCATACATTTTGGTTACCCTCCTTTCTTTTCATACCTTTCACCTACTGGCTGCTGTAACTGGTTTCCTTCTCTCCCTTTCCCTCTCCCTCTCCCCACATGGTTCAGGGGCATGACCATTCTGTATATTTCCAGATGTGTCTACCTCTGGCTGTGTTCTCTCATATATCTTTAATAAACTCCCCCAACATACCTAGGAGCAGTCATGTCCTTGCCTTTCCTTTTTTATTTATTTTTTGTTTGCATTCAAACAGCACTTCTATACATAATTATCTCCAGAGTCTGTGTGTTGGTTGCTGTGTTCATACTTTCTGCAAATAACTGAAATATTTCATGCTATATATAGAAATATTTTAAAATACAGAAAATTGTACTGAATGCTTATGGTCCTTGGTGTTTCCATTAAAGGATATTCCATCTGCATTATATCTGCCTGTAAATTATGTCGTCTGTGAGAACTATGCATTTCCTCCCTTACTCATTTACTAATTGGACTGTAGCCTTCCCTTTCACATGAATTTTGAGATGATAGAAATCATCACATAAGATATGGCACCTGCATATAAGAAAACACTGCTTAGTTGAAGATATGTGGATGACAGGTGCTATAGAAAATGGCCATGAGTTATATTCACCATGTTCAAAATGGCACCTAGCCGAGGGTGTTATTTTACTTGTGTCTCCAAAGTATATGATGGAGAACAATCAAAGGCTCTGTAGATAAATTGCACTTGAGAGAGAGGAAACAGTTTCTGAATGCAAGCATAGGGCAAGAGCTGATGTGATGATTCTCTGAACTGAACAGAACTGAATGCAGCTTAGAATGGAATTGCAGAGTTGCTATTTAAAAATGACAGGTATAACTGCTAAGATGTGGGAGTGACTGTGTATATCAGTTGGTGCTTTGGAATAGGAAAGCAAAGGTGACAGAAAGACAACATGTAAAAGGACTGATGCTTAGGTCAGGTTGTTACCAGGGGAACAAGAGAGTCCCTTTGGGTTCTTAGTTTTGTTAGTAAAAAGAATTTTCAAACAGACTCAATAGGAGAGTTTTATTAGAGACTAAGAGCAAAAACAAGGGACAGGCAAGTTCTAAATCTTGGCAGCTGACAGAAGGAGAGGATTGAGAAGAGAGAAACCAATGTCCTTCTATGTCAGCATTCTAGAAAGTCAGCAAAGCCAGCAAGTTCACTGTGGTTGGAGGGGTAGTTTCAGAAAAGAACACCAGGAAAGAATGTCTAAACTTTCTATAGTATCCAAAAGAAAAAGATAACAAAGGGGAACATTATGCTTTTGTGTAACAGTAAATTTTTATTTATCACACATATATTTATTGATTATTTAAAAAATAATCTTGATTTATGTTTATTGATAAGATGCTTATTGATGATTTTATATATATTATGTATATAATTTTATATATTTATAAAAATGTAAGGTCAATTTAGTGATGTTTTTCATATATTATTTTGTTTATGTATTGTACATAAACAATTCATGTTATTTTTCATGATACAGACACATGGTTATTGTTAGGAAAAATTGATTGTTTGATGAGAAGGGAAGAAGTGTGGTAGTTTTAATTTAGCATATAATAACATAAGGGAACTTGGAATAAGGCTGGACTTTAAGATAAAAGACTTACTTACATGTCCTTGGGAACTCGCCAAGGACCAGTACCTCTTTGATATTAGGGCTAGTGGCAGGACATGCCCCCTGAGGTGCCCACCCTCCTGAGGTCTGTTGTCATTTCACAGCTTTCTGTGAAAAGCATCTCAATGACATGCCTTGAGGCACCTGCCCACATCTTCGGACCACTTGTGAATTCACGCTCCTCTGCAGAAAGCTTTTTTGAAAAAGACTGAGCCCAGGGACATAACTTGAAAAGGGCACGAAAGCTTGTGCTGACAGGCGAAGATATTTAAGGCAGGATTCACATGGATAAAGGGCAGGCTCTCTCTCCTGTCCTGACTCACTCAACAACATTTTCCTTGACCATAGGAAAAACATGCATCACAATCTCATCGGAAAGTTTCACCCTCTGATATTGACCTGTTTCAGGTGGGGAGACGAGAGGGATTCTCCCTGAGATTCTGGAGTGCTTAGATGCAGAGATCCTGGACTTTGGGCATTTACTGGCCATAAACATCTGAATAGGTGAGCCACCTGGGAAACTTTCATATGTTAATTGGTCTAAAGACCACAAAGGCTACAAATGAAATTCAGAGACTTTAAAACTGAAAAATTGTATGAAGATGAGCTATCCATCAGGATCCATGCTCAGAAAAAAATAACCTTTTGAGAAACCTTAGGTTAATGTTAAATGCTTGTATTATAGGTATAAAGAAGTTATAGGTGCTAGGTTTCAGAGTTAGGGTTTGGGTTTAGGATTTAGGAATTTTATAAACAATTGTTAGGTAATTGTTAAGTACTAATAAATATATGTGTAATAAATAAATAGTTACTGTTACAGGTGGTACCAAATGGTAGTTAGGCATTATGGGTGGTCTGATTTTCAAAGCAGTAGAGGAAACTTCAGGTTTTGATGGTATGACAGAGATTATGAACATAATGGCAATTATTCCTGAATATTTTCAACTAGGACAGATATGTTATGCTGCTTTTCCTTTTTTGCTTTACTGTTTTATCAGAAGGGTTAATCATACCACAGCCTTACAAATATAGGTTGAGGAAATGATTAAAAAGACTAATCATACCTTGGCTTTACAATTTCAAACTTATAAACACAGGTTGAGGAAATGAAAAGTACTCTATCAGAATCGGTAAATAAAAAGGAAAATGTGCCACAGGATGAAACAGACAAACAAAAAGGGTCACAACAAGCTTGGTGACCTTCTCCAGCTCCACACTAAGCTGATGTTCCAGGCCATGTGGAAGGATCTTCTTTAATCTACCCCATGGTGTGTCCTCCTTGTTGGCTGCTGGCTTTCTCTCAAGCCTTCTTCCCAAGACGCCCTCTCTGTCTCTAAAATACAACTTAGTCCCACCTATCTCTTTTTTTTCCCAATCTCCAGACCTCAGCATTTATTTAACCAATCAGAGTCAATTAAGTAACAGACAGCAAACAGGACCAATTAACATTTAGAATGCTTAACATCACCCCATCACTTTTGTAAGTCACAAATCAGAAGTTTGGCTAATTTCGAGAAACCCCAGCAATACTGAGGATGGAAAGTCTGCAAGCTTATGCTAGTCTGAAGGAGGGAGGGGCTTCTGGCAAGGGAGTCACTTTATTTCATTAGGTCAATAATTATTGTTCTGCCTCCCAGAATATCTACAAGACTTCCTGGGGTGAGGGGAACACACCCCTTGTCATGTGATTGACAGGCCTTACTGAGTTAACTCTTTAAAGGAAGAGACAATACCAAGCAATGGTTTTAGTGTCATGGAGTGTTGGGTCTACCTGGAGGTAGAAATAGAGCTCAAGTTCTATTCCTTTGATTGAAACACAGTAACTTTTTGTTGATGGGCTTCAACAAAACCCTGATATCTCTACTCTTTCAATGGTAATTTAAAATGTAAAAGAGCAATAAAAGATATCAGATTTTGAGGTGACATGAAAAACAGGATGATAAAGGTATGTGAAAACAGTGTATGATAAAGGGGAAATTTATTAATCTCATAATGTTAAAAGGGAAGCAAAACAGTGAGATATCCCCTTTTTTCCACTTTAAAAAATTCTTCTTTCATACATTGCATCCCTTTTTTGTGCTACCAAGGGAAAAGGGAGGTGGAATCCAAAGTCTACAAGGGAGGGATCTGTCTCTGTTGTGTAGCAGCTTTTCTTAATATTAAAACTGTCAAGGAAGGTTAAAGAAAATACAAGATGCAAATATCAATACCGACGTAGACCAATACAATCTTATTTTTGCACAATAAACAATGGTCAATACTACTTTAGCCAAATATACTACTAATTTTGTAACAATATACAAAGGTATAAGGGCATATTCAATAATCTGACCCTTCTTCTTGGTCCTTCCTGTGCTATGTCTATGTCTCAATTTTTCTCAAGTCCGTGCATTCCTACATAGGAGATAAAGAAGGATACAGAAAAGGGAAAGAAGGAATTCCCTGGTCTAACCTCCAAAACCCATTAAACAGGACCATGTAACAACTTGTAATCTCTTCCCCTAAATAACAGAGTTTTCAGTTGTCCTTCAAATAACCAAAAGGGGGGGGGGGCAGAGAAACACCCTCCCCACCCTCTGGGTATGGGACATCGCTCTCTTAAAATGACTTCCTGCTGATTTGGGTCGTAGTAAACCTGTTTAGGGCCCAAACCAAAATGGAAAAATGGTTAAAAATGTTAATACAATCCTTTTATGTTCAGTCCTTCTGTTCTCAGCTGTTCAGATGTCTTAAGGAGTTTGTAGGCAAAAGCTGAACTTCCAGGCTTTACTGAGGTTCTGGCTGGGACATTGTGTAGAGCTGAACGGTCTTAGCAATATTTTGTTGTTGTGGTTGTAGGCTTTTGATGGAGACAGCTATTGAGGGAGTCTGTCAGGCTGAATCATCTGGGTCACTCGTCTTCTTTTGGTGTCTGATTCTGATTTCTGCAGAGGTTTGGCCACAGTGGTATTGACCCTTGTATATGGACGCAATAGTAAGATTGTATTGGGCCGCATAGGCATTGATCTTTGTATATTGATACAAAATTAAGAGTATATTTAGCCACATTTGAATAGATCTTTGTATATTGATACAAAATTAAAGGTAACGCTTCCTAATGATATCGTACCTAGAGATACTTAAAAATGAAATGTGAAGCTCTGGCCTCTTGATACCAACCATCTTAAACTGTTTAGGATAGTTAAGAAAAACAAACTCCTAGTCATGCATGCATGTCACCTTGTTAGCTACTATGACAGTCTATCACAGATATTCTCTAAGCTACTCAGTAATCAAGTTGTTAAGAGACAAGCAACATTTGCTTATCTAAATACAAGAGATAGATAGGGCATCTTCAAAAACCCCAAGAGATCTGCAGAATATGGCATTCAAAGATGTGGTCTTAAATTAAGATTTTTTTTTTGATATCGTGACATATCAGCTCCTGACAGCACCCCCTATTCTACTCCAAGTAGAAGATAAGCATCGAAGAATCTCCAGTGTGAGATGGTTGAATTAGTGGCAAGCCTATCTCTTGGCATGTAAAAACTCCTTGCTTCAACTGCAGACAGACTGCTGTCCAAAAAGGACAAAGCTTGGTAGCAGGGAAGTCGACAGCCTAGCTCTGCCAAGACAGAGTAGGTTAGTCCTTCATAATCCCTGCTCTCCAATAAATGTCTGTCAGAGAAACAGGACCAAAAGGCTGAAGACTGATGCTGGAATGTATGGAGAGAAAATGGGAACTGTCCAGGTAGTCACTGGTTTGTCATTTCTTAGTATTGGAAGCTGCAGGCCCTGCACTTCCTATATAATCAGACATAATTATCCTTCTCAGCTCTCTGAGGTGGTTGAAGAATAGACAGCTTGAGTCTCAAAGCTAAATTTTGAGTTGTTTAGGAATCAAGAGGGCGTTCTAGATCTAAGAAGATGGTTATAATAGTGATGCAAGTTAGTATGAAAGCTAAGTCAGTTATAGAACTTTAAACTCATGGAGATGGTTAGAAGGTAGAAGGTTAAAGTCAGGGGCCAAATATGTATGAACTGGACATTGGGAAGGTATACTGGGCCATTTAACTCTCATAAATGTGGCATATTTAATTCTGCTGTTTTGTATAGAATTTACTGTTATAAGAGAAAGAACCATTTGTTGGATTGAAAAGGGAAGCTGTTGGGGGGGAAGAGGGTGGAAGGGTGGGACAGGAAGGGGGAATAGGGAAGGGTTTGTGACTGAGATGTAACTTGAAGAAAAAAAAAGTACTTATATAAAAAAAATACAAGCTATCAGACTTTAAGGCGACATGAAAAACAGGATGATAAAGGGATGTGAAAACAGGGTATCATAAAAGGGAAATTTATTAATCTCATGATGTTTAAAGGGAAGCAAAACGTTGAGATATCCCCTTCTTTCACTTTAAAAAATTCTTCTTTCATACATTGCACCCCAACTGCTACTTCCCCTCCCCCCACTCCCCCAGTCTCTCACCCCAACCTCCCCTTGCCCCTAAATTCACCTCCATCTGCCTCACTTCACAAAAGAGCAGACCTCCCAGGAACATCCACTAAAAACAGCATAAAAAGCTACAATAATTTTGGGTTAGTTATGGAAGCTAAGAAAGCTCACTTCAGAGACAGAAGCTTCAACTGCATGCGTTTTTTTCTGTGTATGCAGGGAAGAAGCCAGTTCTGGATCTGAACCATATCCTTGAAGAGAGATTTTACAGCATTTTTAAAGAATGGGAACACAAATAAATGGGGAATGGGGTGAACTGTCTTATGTAGTCAACTGAATCATGAGATGTGGAATTTAGAATGATAAATAAAGCAAAGGTCAAGCTGTACATAGTCAATTAAGTCAAGACAGGCAACATCTTTATGACTTCTGTGCCTTAATTTAGATAACAGGAAAACAGCAGATTCCCTCTTTACATTCTTTACTGGTTAACAAACAAACATGAAATATCTGAACAACGTGGGATAAAAGTTGGGTTCTGGGCCTGGGAGCATGAACTCTGTTTTGATACTGCCAACAAGATGGAATTTGTTCTTGAGATGTAGGACCCAGGAAACTGTCTCTTACCAATAAGATCATGCACATACATCAAGGATGGACAAGGCAAACTAGTAGGAAGAAAAGAGTCTGAGACAGCCTCTTCTACCACTGCTAATAATCCCATAAGAGCATTGAGATACTCAGCCATAACCCATTTACAAAGGACCTGAGTCAGAGAGCCCTACAGGCTTCCTAATCTCTGCAAGCCCTGAAGAGTCCCTGTCAATTGATTCTGTGTTCCTTGTTCTTGTGGTGTCCCTTGACCCCTCGGGTTCCTCAGAACTGCCTGGACCACATATTGATCTCCATAGTGGCTGTACAACTTTGCACTCACATGTGCAATATGGGAATATTCCCCTAGTTCCACATTCTCATGAGCATGAGAAGTCACTTGTGTTTTTGATCTTACCTATTCTGACAGGAAGAAGATTGAATCTCAATGGCATTTTGATTTGCATTTCTCTGATGACTAAGGATGTTGAACATTTCTTTAACTGCTTCTCAGCAATTAGAAATTCTTCTGGATACAGAAAAGGTGAGAATTCTCTGTTTAGGTCCACACTCTATTTGATTTGATGATATCTAATTTCTTGAATTATTTGTAAATTTTGGATATTAGCCCTATATGGTGTTGGTGAAAATCTTTTCCCATTCTGTGCGCTTCCATTTTGTCCTATTGATGATATCATTTGTTTTACAGATGCTTTAAAGTTTTATGAGGTCCCATTTATTATTGTTGGTCTTAGTGCCTGAGCTGCTGTTATTCTGTACCAATGCGTTCAAGGATATTCCCTACTTTCTCTTCTATCAGGTTCAATGTATCTGATTTTATGTTAAGGTCTTTGATCCACTTGGACTTGAATGTTGTGCAGGGTGATAGATCTGAATCTATTTGTATTATTGTGTGTGTGTGTGTGTGTGTGTGTGTGTGTGTGTATACAAGCACCATATATATATATATATATATATATATATATATATATATATATATATA
>CAJQZJ010032546.1:2505515-2515550 GCA_907164525.1 Lophiomys imhausi
TATATATATATATATATATATATATATATATATATATATATATATATCCAGCTATACCAGCACCATGTGTTGAAGATACTTTCTTTTCTTTCCATTGTATATTTCTGGCTTCTTTATCAAAAACCAGGTATGTGGATTTATGTATGGGTCTTGGATTCTATTCAATGTGTCTGTTTTATGTCAATATCTTGTGATTTTTATTACTATAGCTCTGTAGTACAACTTGAAATCAGGGATTTTGATATCTCTGGAAGTTTTTTTTATTGTATAAGATTGTTTAACTATCCTGGGTGGTTTTTTTTTTTTTCATTTGAAATTGAATATTGTTCTTTCAAGTTCTCTAAAGAATTATGTTGGAATTTTGATGGGATTGAGTTGAATTTGTAGATTGCTTTTGGTAAGATGTCTATTTTTAGTATGTTAATCCTATAGATCCATGAGCATGGAAGACCTTCCATCTTCTGACATCATCTTCAATTTCCTTTTTCAAAACTTACAGTTTTTATCATACAGGTGTTGCACTTACTTGGTTAGAGTTACCATAAGATGTGTTATATTATTTGTCACTAATGGTAACACACTAAGTTCAGAAAAAAGAACATTTTTTCTTAAGGCAGCTGTAGAGAGACAGAAGGCAGAAAGACAGGTTTTGTCTGACCTTAAGGGAGACTGTGGCTATTCATGGCAAGGCATATTCTCTCACCTCCATATGTGAATGAACAAAATGCATACACATGAAGATGGGATGTGGCCCTGCATAGGGTCAGAAATGACTACTATAGAAATGACCACAACTACTACAAAGAATGCTGTGCATCACTCTCCGTCCAGCACTTCATCCCTTCCAGAGCTGCCACATCTAGCTGGAAAGGAGGCTGAGAAGTACTGTCTTTGGGAGAAAACTATCGAAAAAAATACCTGAAGTCAAACAAGAACATACATTTAATGGTATTAAAAGACTGAAGGTCTCCTTCTCTACTGAGCAGCATTCACAGGTCCCCTGGCCATTTCCTCCTAACTTTCTTCATACTGTAAAATACTGGAAGTTGGCTTATTAACTTTCTATGTCTATTTTATGGATTTCTTTGTAGAAGTCAGAATTAAACTGAGGCTCTCATACATGCTAAGTAAACATTCCAGCAGTGACCTGAATTCCTCATACCTGTATTTCTTAGCTTTTTGAGACCAGTGGCCAACCCTCAGTTACTTTTGTATATACATCTAAATACATTCTATTTTGACCTCTTCATGAGTGTTGAAATGTCAGACTCAAGTAACACAATGACTTTCATGAAAGAATATGAAAAGAGAGGACTGAAAAAGTGTTTATAAATAAATTATAGCACCTTAAAATATACTCACAAAATATGTGGTGTATGATAGAAAAAAATGCAGTGTAGCTGAAATCTGTGAACATATGAATAATTTATGCATCTAGAAATCTTAGCTATTATCCCTAGTTTCAGGCCATTCAATATTTATTAAATTTTCTTGTTTTGTGTCTCAAAATTTATGTTTTACCAAGATATTTTGTTAAGGCAAGTATAAGAACCCTTACCTATGTTTTTGTTATGTGTTTTCTCCTCCCTAAATCATAGAGTATTAACAAACACAGAGGCCCATGACTGGACAATGTTTAGTATGAGAGACTTTAGAGCACACAATCCTGAATGAAATGGCTTTATCAAACACCTGTCCTCAGAATACATGAATCTATGTGAAAGATCACTAGAAAGATTTTAAGAGGTGGTGAATGAGTCCAATGACACCATTTCTTTCAGACACAAGATGACTGATGCACATATGAACTCACAGAGTGTGCCAAAACATATAAGACCTGTGTAGGTTCAAACCAGGCAAAAATCTCACCATTGGTAAGGCAAAGAAGACACAGACTACAATTGACACCTGTTGGGAAAGGAAGGGAAGTTAGTTTTCTTCAGGGGACTGCCATTTGGCAATGAACCACAATCCATGGCTAGAGTATGCACAAGATGGTTGCCAAACACAAAATAGACTCCCTTTTTTTTTAACTTTATGGGTTTTTTTTGTCTATTTTTTTCTTTTTTAGATTGTTTTGCTTGTCTTTCATGTGTGTGAGAAAGAGAGAGGAAGAAAATGATTTTGAGGTTGTAGGGAAGAAGGCAGGATCTGAAAGTGCTAGGGAATGGCAAAACACATGTTAAAATATATTTGTCTTTGTTAGTGTTTTATTTCTGTGAAGAAACACTATGACCACATTAAGTCCTATAAACAGAAAGCATTTAGTTTGGGCTAGCTTGCAGTTTCTGAGGTTTAGTCTATTGTCATTATGGTGGGAAGCTTGAAAACAGGCAGGTAGATATTGTGCTGGAGAAGAAGCTGAGAGTCCTACATCCAGAACAACAGACAGTAGGAAGAGAGATTCTGGGCTTGAAATGGACTTTTTGAAACCTCAACCCTTTCCCCACCTTCAACCCAGCTGACTTCCTCTAACAAGGCCACACTTCCTAATTCTTTCAAATAGTGCCACTTCTTGGAGACCAGGTATTCAAATTTATGAGCCTATGGTGACCTTTCTTGCTTAAATTGCCACAATATTGTAAAAAAAAAAAATTAACAAAAGGGAAAAAAATTAATGTTTTTTAATTAATTAACTTTTAGTTGTGTATAGTTTTAGCTATTAGGCTAATAGATCAATGTCATGTTTTGACATGTTATTAATATGAAATAGGAAATACTCTCATAGCATCATTAAGGAAAAACTATTTCCTTTGGTCAAGAGAATGGAATCTGTGTCCTGGCTAGAAACAGAACACTAGAATTTCAAGGAACTACCCAGGAAGGTAGGCTTACCCTGAGCTATGGTAAAGACATAGGTGGAATAACTACGCCTTTGCTGAGATCCTGTTTTTTTCCAATGCAGAATTTCCACCCCTAGCTGTGTTTTTACAAGACATCATGAAATTCAATTGGGTCTGCCCAGGTTTTTAACTTTGACATATATAACTATTTTTGTTGTTGTTATTGTTTTGTTTTTCTTTTTTCTATCTCCTTTGAATGCTGGACAGAGCTGAGGCATGCTTTTTCAGCTTCCTTACTCCTCCTCTAAAGCTTTTCTTTCTATGTGGCTGCTGGCTGTCTTATAGCTGACCTCTATGCAGGCTTAACCAAATGCTATGACACTTTTCCCTCTTGTCTTCCCCTCCTCTGGGCAGCTTCCAAAATTACAGCTTGTTTGCCCTGAAGTATTTTGGTTTTAAATGCTAACAAAATTGCCCTCCAACTTCTTTTTGAGCCTGTTATTATTTTATTGATAAGAGCCAGAACTCAATTTCCCTTTATATCATGCTTCATTTGCAAAGGACCCAATAGCCTTCAGATATCAGTACCACTAAGAACCTCGCACAGCATCCGTTTGTGTTTTGGTGTTGTATGACTTTTCCTGGGAAAATGTGAAATGTCTAATCATCCCACACAGGGGACAGACCAAAGAACTGACTCCATCCAAGTCTGGTTGATGGGTTTATTGGGCTTACCTATAGGAGTTCTGGCAACACAGAGGCAGCTACATCACTGAAAGCTACCCAGTATGGGGTACAGGTTGTGACTGTGGAGCTTTTGTGCTTTCTGCTTAACCTACAGGTAGTTCTACTGGAATCTCTTCCACCTTGTAAATTCTTACTGCTTTCATGAATTTGGCATGAATCTTGTAACTAACCACATAAGACTTTGGAGCCTCTTAATCCTCTTAAATTTCCTAAGCTTTATGCATCTTATGAGATTCCCTCTTCTCTCCAGGAAGGAATACTTCATTTTGTAGAAAATAGCTATCCAGGAAGGGTTGTCTGTGGCTTCAGAAATATATGAACATCTGTGCCATGACTGAAAGCTCTGTATTGTTGGAGTTATCTTTCTGGGTATTAATCCAGGGCCAAAGACTGATCTGGACCAAATCTTGCACATTTCTCTAAGCCTGACCTCTTTTCTGAATTCTAACTTGAGAGCCATAGTTTCTCCTTTATCTTTTTCCTATCTCATTTTTGGGACATAAGCCCATATTTGAGACTTGGTAGGCCTGACCATAAGGATGTTCTCATTCTTTCTCCAAAGACCCTCCTCCATGGAGCAGCTTTCTAACCTTCATCATAGAACATACTGGCATTCTTAAACAGTAATTCAAAGGCATGGCTGTTTCATTTCCTCTTTCCATCTTTCTTCTTCTCACTGTTTCTAGGATTTACAACTTGTCTGTCTATTATTTCCTTCTTAAATTCTAATTAAATGGTCTTCATACTTTAAAAGCATACAAAAAAAAACCAAACAAACCAATAACAAGCAGTGATCTTCAAATAAGTTTTAGAGTGACGCATATCATTTAGTTCTATGGAAAATTGAAATGTTTTTTGTTTTCAAAGAAAAAAGACCATTCAACAAATAATATTTTAGGAATAAATTATGTCCTCTAGGCTTTGACATTGATGAACAAAACAGTGAGGTACACAGTAGAGGCATAAGATGCATTCTGTTTGTGCTACTCATGCAACATCAGGATAGTGATTTTTCTCCTAATTTCCATTAATTAACATTTACTCTATGAATGTCCATTCCAGATACCTGGTTGGACAGTGGCAACTCAATCCTCTTCAGTTCAGTCTCCCCAACAAGAAATGAGAGTTGTTACAGGTAAGTGTAGGGCAGTAGTTATCATCTTGTGAGTTGTGTGCCCTTGGAGGAGGGTGCTGGATGACACTTTCTTTTTTTGTTTTGTTTTGTTTTTTTTAATTTATTTATTTATTGCTTCAGGTTACATCTCCATCATAGTGTCCTCTTTCCACCCTCCCACCCTCTACCCCAAACCTTCCATCCCACTCCTCTGGAGTAAAGTGTCCCTACATAACAGTCCCCCACCCCAGTTCAGTAGTCATATGAGGTCCAACAGTCTCCTCATACACTGGGGGCCTACAAGGCAATACCACCATGGAAAAGTGTCTCATTGACAGGAAGAGAAAAAAAAGTATATGTCCATGTTCCTTTTGGTCCGTTGGTTGTAGTATAGATTTTGTACTGTACTATATAGTGAAATTCCAACTATAAGTGAATAGATGCCATGTGCATCCTTCTGAGTCTCGGTTAGCTCACTCAGGATGAGCTTCTCTAGTTCCATCCATTTGACTGCAAATTGCATAATTTCATTGTTTCTGATAGCTCAGTAGTATTCCATTGTGTAGATGTACCACAGTTTTTTAATTCATTTTTCAATTGAGGGACATCTGGGTTGTTTCCAGTTTCTAGCTATTACAAATAAGGCTGCTATGAACATAGATAAGGAAACTTCCTTGTGATTCAGTGAGGAATCCTTTGGATATATACCCAGAAGTGGTATGGCTGGGTCCCAAGGCAGAGTTATTCCAAATTTTCTAAGGCATTGCCAGACTGACCTCCAAAATGGTTGCACAAACCTGCACT
Source organism: Lophiomys imhausi (assembly GCA_907164525.1). Taxonomy (NCBI): domain Eukaryota; kingdom Metazoa; phylum Chordata; class Mammalia; order Rodentia; family Muridae; genus Lophiomys; species Lophiomys imhausi. The sequence goes on from CAJQZJ010032546.1 coordinate 2,510,964, forward strand.
CCCACCAGCAATGAAGAAGGGTTTCCCTTTCTCCACACCCTCACCAGCATGTTGTCATTTGAGCTTTTGATCTTAGCCATTCTGACAGGTGTCAGATGGAATCTCAAAATAGTCTTGAGTTGCATTTCTCTGATGATTAAGGATGCTGAGCATTTCTTCAAGTGTCTCTCAGCATTTAGGAATTCCTCCTTTGTGAATCCTCTGTTTAGCTCTTTTCCCCATTTTTTGATTGGATCATTTGGTTTCTTGGCATTTAATTTCTTGAGTTCTTTGTAAATTTTGGATATTAGCCCTCTGTCAGATGTGGGGTGGGTGAAGATTTTCTCCCAATCTGTAGGCAGCTGTTTTGTTCAAATGACAGTGTCTTTTGCCTTGAAGAAGCTTTACAGTTTCATGAGGTCCCATTTATTGATTGTTGGTGTTAGGTCCTGAGCTGTTGGTGTTCTGTTCAGGAAGTTGTAACCTGTGCTAATGATTTTGAAGGTTTTTCTTTCCCACTTTCTTTTCTAGTAGATCTAGTGTGACTGGCCTTATGTCAAGGTCTTTGATCCACTTGGACTTAAGTTTTGTACAAGGTGATAAGTATGGGTCTAATTCCATTCTTTTACAAGATGCTGTCCTTTTTCCATTGTGAAGTTTTGGCTTCTTTGTCAAAAAATTAGGTGGCCATAGGTGTGTGGGTCCATTTCTGTGTCTTCAATTCGATTCCATTGATCTACTGGTCTGTTTCTATACCAATACCATGCTGTTTTTATTACTATTGCTCTGTAGTACAGCTTGAAATCTGGGATGGTGATAAATTCCAGATGATTTTTTTTATTTTATTGGATTGATTTAGCTGTTCTTGGTTTTTTGTTGTTTCATAGGAAATTGATAAAAGCTTTTTCCAGATCTATAAAGAATTGTGTTGGTATTTTGATAGGAAATGAATTCAATCTGTATATTGCTTTTTGTAAGATAGCCATTTTTATTATGTTGATCCTACCTATCCATGAGCATGGGCGATCTTTCCATCTTCTGATGGCCTCCTCAATTTCTTTCTTCAAGGGCTTGATGTTCTTGTTGTACAGGTCCTTTACTTGCTTAGTTAGAGTTACCCCTAGGTATTTTATATTGTTTGTGGCTTTTGTGAAGGGGGTTGTTTCCCTGATTTCTTTCTCAGCCCATTTATTTGTTGTATAAAGCAGGGCTTCTGATTTTTTTGAATTAATTTTGTATCCTGCCACCTTGCTGAAGGTGAGACCCAATGAAGTAAGAGAACTTTAGACCAATTTCCCTCATGAACATATATGCAAAAATACTTAATAAAATACTAGCACACCGAATCCAAGAACACATCAAAAGTATAATAGAGCATGATCAATTAGGCTTCATCCCAGGAATGCAGGGATGGTTCAACATATGAAAATCCCATCAATGTAATTCACCATATATACAAGATGAAAGAAAAAGACCACATGATTATCTCGCTAGATGCGGAAAAGCATTTGAGAAAATCTAACACCCCTTCATGCTAAAAGTTCTGGAGAGAATGGGTATACAAGGACCATATCTAAAAATAATAAAGGCAATATACAGCAAGCCAATAGCCAACATCAAATTAAATGGAGAGAAACTTGAAGCATGTCCTCTATACTCAGGGACAAGACAAGGATGCCCACTTTCACCATATCTCTTCAATATAGTACTTGAGTTCTTGCTAGAGCAATAAGAAAACTAAAGGAGATCAAGGGGATACAAATTGGAAACGAAGTCAAATTATGCCTATTTGCATATGATATGATTGTTTACATAAGTGACCCCAAAAATTCCACCAGAGAACTCTTACAGCTGAATGACACTTTCATTTGGGTAGCATGTGTGATATTTACATTCCAGTTCATAAAATTAGCAAAATGACAGTTATGGAGTAGTAACAAAAGCACCTTTATGGTTGGGGATAACCACAACATGAGGAACCTCACTAAATGTTGCAGAATTAGAAAGGTTCAGGCAAACTTATCTAGGGCTTCTGTAGTCTGTAGACATGGTAATACTGAAAAAAGGTCTTGATAAGAAGATATGGGTTTTTCAATAATGTGCTTTCATGATGACTGTTGATCAAGTCAAAGGAAATATGCCCTTAATGGAGGATGAGAATGAAGAGTGATAAAATTAGTAATATTCCTTTAAACAAATACCTTAGTCAAAAAAGAAAAACAATTTCTAATTGTGTCCTAGATTTGATCAGTGTGAATTCAAGTACAGGATGATAATTCTTTTGGCAGAGAAAACAAGAAAATCTTTGCATGCAGAAGTTTGGTTTACTTCCATGTCCTTATTCTCAAGAACTGTACCTCTTCCAATACCCTATCATTGCAAGTACTTCTATAATTGATCACCAGTCTTCCCTTTCAAAATGAAGGGAGCTGGAGCAACAGATAATGATATTGGCCAGAATCACATCTTGACTAGGACTGTTTAGATATGGATGCTTTTCTTCCTCTATTTAAACCTAAAACTCATGTCAAAGAAAAACCACATGAGGTGAAGGGGTCATCATTGGACCCCTTTGTTCTTGTTCTCAGCATGACCACATTGAATAAAGTTCTGTTTTTCTCCATTACTACTCTGTTTGACTGGCTTATTAAGAACTGGGAGCAGTCAGCTTGTTAGGGCTGTTAAGCCTTCAAAAACCCAAGTTTGAATCATATGGAAAAACCTTATTTATTGTTTACACCAAAACTGTTACCCTTACTGTCTAATAATATATGGCTCTCTTCAGTGTTTTCAGGTGGATAATGTTTTCCTTAGTTTCATATCAAAAATGACAGCAGCATGTTCCTCACCATTTCCTGAATGACTGTGTAAAGCCCTTCCTTAAGCATTTTACAGAACACATGAAAATGTTTCTCGCTTGCATTTAAACACAGAGAAAGTGAAGATAAGCAAGTAGAAGTTGAATGTGTAAGGTCAGACAGATAAAGGTTCAAATTAGAACCCAGGTGAGAATACAGGGGTAAGCAGAGGAGTACACTGGATGTTGCTCAGGCTCATTCCCATTTCTCAGACTTCTTCAAGCTCTTCTTCCTCCTCAGGGCTCCAAGGCAAAGTAGGGTCTTAGCTAAGCACAGCAGGAAGTGCCTGAATACAAAGCCAATGGAGTTCCCAGCTTTTGGCTTTTTTCTGTAGAGTTTTTGGTCACTCCTTATCCTAAGACACGTTTTGACTTGGTCCACAGCCATGCCCAGTTCCTGAGAAGCATGAATTTGAAATAAACAACAGAATCCCACACCCAGGGCCCTCATGTCTGGGCTCAAAGTAAAATAAGACTGAGGAGACAGTGGTCCTGCAAGCCAAACCCAAGAGTGGTTATTAGGAGAACTGACATAATTTACATGAAAATAATAGAGCCCAATAAATTCAGTGACTTTTGTTTTTCAATTTTGAGAAATTTAACTCTGGAATCAATCATCCCAGGATCTAAATCATCAGGTTTTATTTATTTTCCTTTAAGAGGCAAATTAATGAATTAATTTCTGTCTCTATCTCTCTCTCTCTATGTCTCTCTCTCTCACTCTGTCTCTCTCAATCTCTTGCTCTGTGTGTGTGCTTGTGAGTGTGTGTGTCTGAGGGAGAGAGAGAGAGAGAGAGAGAGAGAGAGAGAGAGAGATCATGTCTATAGAAACCAAAGGACATCGAAGGACAACTTACAGGAGTCAGTTTTCTCCTTCTACCATAGAGGTTCCATGGATCAAATTGATATCATCAGGCTTGGCAGACTTTGCCAGCCATATAGACTGTCACTTTCTGAATAGCTGCATAGAAACTAGGACAGAACCCAAGATAAAGCCGCTATTCTAATTATAACGGATTGAAAAACTGTGAACTGGAGAGATTACAGTGTATTTCTAGGCAGAAAGCCTCGCACAGATGCTATGTTAGGTCTGGGAGCAAAACAGGTAAGAAGTGTTGCAGTTTAATTGTCACTGTTCATTTTGAACAGTTTTGAGTAACAAGGAGACTTCCAGGTGATATGATGCTAAACCTCAGAAGGGAACAAAGGCTGCATCTGTGAGTTTCTTAAAGAGTCATATTTCTCTCCCAAAAGGTCTGGATGGGTCTAACCAAATCCACTGCCACTTGGGGCCTCGGGTTCTTACCCTTAAAATGAATGGAGCAGGTATACTCTGTCTTGGGGTTCTTTTACACCTAAGCATGAGTTTATGATTATATTTTGAGGAAAATAAAGGCCTCCTTAGAGGGGAGACAGCTCAGTCAGTAAACAAGTATGAATGACTAAATCCAACCTCGTAAATGTGTGTACAAAAGATGGGTCTGGTGTGAGCACCTGAAATCCTGGTGGCAGAGCAACAAGTTCAGGATGATGAATGTTGTTCACTAGCAAAGAACAAATGTGTATTGGTGAGTGCCAGGCTAATGAAACTCAATTTCAATAATAATAATAATAATCAAAGTGGCTAGTACCCTGAGGAAGGATACCTAAAATTGATTTTTGGCCTTCATATTCAGGCACACACATATGTACATGCACCTGTACAGAGAGAGAGAGAGAGAGAGAGAGAGAGAGAGAGAGAGAGAGAGAGA
>CAJQZJ010032546.1:2515560-2553423 GCA_907164525.1 Lophiomys imhausi
AGAGAGAGAGAGAGAGAGAGAGAGAGAGAGAGAGAGAGAGAGAGAGAAAGAGAGAGAGAGGGGGAGAGAGAGAGAGAGAAAGAGAGAGAGAGAGGCAAAGACAGAAAGACAGAGACAGAGAGACAGAGACAAATAGAGTTAAATAAACATATTCAGGATTTTAAAAAGAGATTTTGCTCATTCATTTATTCTCCTCTTGTGTATTACATTCTAATCACAGTTTTCCCTCCCTTCTCTCCTCCCACTCTCTTGCTACCACCTCCCCTCTTAGGCAGATTCACCCCTCCTTCCCTTCTGAAATATGCAGGCCTTCCAGGGATATCAAATGAACATGCCATAACCAGTTATAGGAAGATTAGTGTGTATCTGTACATGTGAGTGCTGAAAAGACCATTGGATCACCTGGAGCTGTAGTTATGGGCAGTTGTACATCAGATGACATGAGTGCTAGGAAGTGAACTATGTTCCTCTTTGAAAGCAGCAATCACTCTCTAGTGTGTAACTATCTCTGGAGCCCTTTGCAGGCATTTTGAAGAGTCACTAAACAAAAATGCAATCACCTTCTAACAATAACAAAAGAAAATTATTGTTATCATGATCAAATTCTGATGTCAGTAGAAGTGAGTTAGTCTTTTCCTCTGACAAAGCAGCAGTCAGAATGTCTTTTGAGCTTATACTGTGTACACTTCCATTTATCTCTCAATATCTGAAGCCTGATGCAAAATAAAATCCAGCATTCCCATTTTGCTTTTGAGGGCATTCATTCTCCCAAAGGTTGTATAATGTCTCAAATTACAGCTCTTCCTCAGAATTGGAAGAAGAAAAAATCAGATACCTGGTTATTTGACTCCAATGTCTTGTCCTTGATTGTAACAAACACCAGGACAGAGTGGGTAATCTCTCCCTAATGTATGGCAGGGATTGAGACTGACACTTCTAAAGAGATGGAGTGGCTAGAAAGAAATGTAAGAAATGCATTTAATCAAAATTTTATGTGAAAGCAGAGCCTTTAGAAATGAGTCAGGAAAGTGACAGAAAGCTTTATCTTTTTATGCTGTTCCTGAAAAGAGAAATGGATAGTTATGAAGGCATGTGACAGTAACCGAATGATCAAAACAGGATAAGGAATCAAGAAAGTCCTACTTGTCTAACTTTTCTTATGCCCCTATAGGGAATACCTTTCCTTTTGATATTAAGTAGAAACTTGTCACTAGAGTACTTCTACAGAGAGGGAGTTGACCTTCTCAAGTCCAGAAACCCAGTAGGGGAATATGGTCTTGGTGTTCTTCTTGGTTACATGGGGAACACAGGGCATGGAGGAAAAGTGGGAGGCATGGTCAGAAAACCTTGATTGCGAACCTTACAGTGTTCTTCAGTTCTATGTTCCCAGTCTTCCAAGACATCAGTCTTTGAATACTGTTATTTTATCTTCAACAATTTCAACATTATTTGCTTTGATACCTCTTCCTTGAGCAAAAGAAACTTTGAATTTCCAATGAAGAAGCACCTTGTGTTGGAGAGAGGAAGCAGACAGGCCATGTATTTTGGAGACCTTGTATTCTAATAGTGTAATCTCCGCTTACTTCCTGCAGCCTTTTGTTTAAAAAAAAAAAAATAGTTACAGTGGAGCAGCCTGGGTGGAGGAGGTCAGGTGTCATCATTTGTTTGGTTCTCATTCTGGATGAATGCTACAGGGTGCTCAAGCTCCTCAGTGCATGAAATGGGCACAGATAAGGCTGGGAGTTCATGAAGCAATGATTAAATGTGCTGCTCTGGGTCAAGAACCTCAACCAAATCATCCCACTCAATTAGAACATAAGTTAAAGATACTTGTACCTATAGCTGGGCTATTTTCCAAGGTTGGCCTCCAGTGACCCAGGGACTCAGGCATAGCAGTCTTTTAAGGTGCTGCAGACAGGGAGACCGAAGTCACAGGACCTTATTGACTGGTGTGTGTTATTGGATTTCTGCATATTTGGCCTAACTACCACCTACCTTTTTCTTCCCTTTGTTGTAACTGTTACAACAGTTACAGGTTGAAAAGAGAACTACTGTTCATATTATAGGGCAAGAAACAGACATACAGAGAATCTCCCATGCCATCCTTACTCAAGCCCCAGGGAAAATAACAAGCTGGGAATTATGGGATGATCCACTAACCTGAGAAGATGAGGATCCTTATAGGAAGATGACTGACAAAGTGTTTGTCTAAAAAATTTCTGTATTTAAGTATTTATTATTGTTTGAGAGAAAGTATGAGAGTATTATACTAGAAACTATCACCAATTTCCTATATATATAATCTCTCCAAAACCTACAGAAGTACAATCTGTTTTACACAGCAACTGATGGCTGCTTAGGCTGTGTACTACTGCCTAGTCTAGTAGTCAGTCACTGCATCCTGTTCCAGAAAAACCCATTCCCTCAATTAACAAAATCTTCAGCTTTGTGACTAGAGGTACATCTTCATGTGACAGTGCTTGCCTAGCCTGGCCTGCAGTAAGGCCAGGGTTCAATTTCCAGGATTGCTCAAAACAAAGCAAGATGAAGGCAACTGATACAAGGGATGGTGGGTGGCTTAGCAAGATTGCTCTTGTCGCACTAGCCCAAAGAACTGAATTTTTTCCCCAGAATCCATGTAAAGGTGGAGGGAGAGAATCAGCTACACGAAATTGTCCTCTGGCCTGCACGTGCATGTCCTATATTCTGCACTACTCTAATAGTTTCTTCCCATGCTTTCCTCTAGTTTTGTAAGTAGTGTATGTGGACTTATGACTTTTGCTTATTAATTTTAGGTAGATACAGGAGAATAATAATAAGTTTTTTGTAGCCTACAATGCCACCTAGAAGAATGAATTTGCAGATGCTTTTGACACCAGCAGCCAGTATTTATGTCATTGTAAATACAAAAGTATGAGCTGACCCAGACAATTATTATGCTATGATTGAATGTATTCTTTAGAGATAATCTGTCTGATATTTTCATGTGTTTGATGGTGTCTATGCATGCTGCAAATTAACCATTAAGCTGCCTGGGGTGTGATCCCTCCCTTGTATGCTGGCACACATCAGCTATGCTGTTTCATTTCACCCTTGCCTCTGGAAGCTTTTGATCTTGCTACAACAGTCAAGGCTGTTGCTCTTAGGCCTATGGCTCATCTCCTGGGGCTTTCCTCAATCAGTCAGGTGTGTGCTATGTTTCCACAACACTCTTTACCTTTATCTAGAGCAAGGACTCCCTGGTCCTGCTGGTTCCTGGTGTCATTTTGGGAGAAAGTGTCATGAAATGATAAGGAGGGGGGGGAGAAGAGCATTTGTATCTTGCTTTTCTAACAAGTCTTACATCTCACATATTTCATTATTAATTAAGGTAGAGACTTTTCAACTTGAAATATTTTCTCTTAGATTTTTAACCCCTTTAATTAATATATTTATTTAACAGTTTCATACTTGACTATAATGCATCCCTTTTCTTTTTCCTTCTTACCCTCTCTTATCTCCTTTCTATAACTGTCAACCCCCTTTATTTCATACCAATCTTCCAAATCCCATTCTTTGCTTCACTTTGTGTTTCAGTGTTTTGCTAGGACATAGGACAGGTGGAATGACCATGGGTGTGGAACTATCCATTGGAGCCTTGTAGATGCACAACTGAAAACAAATGCCTCCCTTTCCTGGGAAATGAGATACAGAAGTTCATCAGTATTTCTTCAGCAGTTTGTTGTATTTGTAGGTTCATATTTAACAGGGTCTCCCTACATAACCCTGGTTATTTTAGAACTCAAATAGATCAGACTATTTTAAACTCACAAAGATTCACTTACTCCTGCCTCCCAAGTACTAGAACTAAAGGTGTGTGCTACCATACTCAATCCCCATATTTAGCCCTTCATGTAGAGATAAACAAATCTCAGTAAACCTTTTATAGAGATATGTTTATATAGTTATTCTTCTTAATATTTTCTTCCCCCACACCCTGTGTGTGTGTAGCTGTGTGTGGATGATTGTGCATATGGGGGCCTGAGGAAGACGTCAAGAATCATCAATTTAACACCTCATTTTGGAGGCAGGGTCTCAATCAAACCCAGAGCTCACTGATATGGTTTGTGTAACTAGCTGGCTTGCTCTAGGGGTTTCCTTTCTTAATCTTCTAAAGCTGGAATTACAGGTGGGCTCAAAACTCTAGGCCATCTCCCAAACTCTATTATTTATGTTTGTGTATTCAGTGTAAATGAAGGAAAATTCTGAGAATATTTCACAGACATATTTGTGTTATGTTTTCCCATTGGATTTTGAAGGCATCACTACACTGCAAATATATCTTCTAACAGAACTGTTAAGTTTTCTTCTATCTCATCACCAGTTTTAGAACAACTCTTCATTCATCTCTTCTACCTTCAAGGTCTTCCCATTACTACTGCTCTGAAATTCCATGAGGACTTCCTGTGATGTGAATCCCCCCCCCCCCACTACCAACTCTCATTTCTGTGAGCACCTGCCTTCCTTAGGGAACTGCCTACAAAACTGCCAACATTTATTTCACATTTTCATCCTTTTTGGTTTCCCTGTTTGTTTCTGAAGACTATGACTTAGACTCCCAGGTCTGTCTGTCTGTCTGTCTGTCTGTCTCTCTCCTATCACCTGACCCTTCTGAGTACATCACTTAATATTTTCCTTCTGCTTTTGTGCTTTGAATTGATACTATCAAATTTTTCTTTTGCTTCATTAGCTTAATGTTTTCTTAAAACCTTTTCTTCTCTCTTCATCATTTTCTGTCTTCATATTTTTCTAACAAAATTAACTATGTGCCAAATATAATTCAAACCACATTAAGACTGAGAAAATATAACAGTATTGCTCAGTCATTTTCATAAACATTTCAGAAAAATTTATACACCCACACAATACACATACACACACACACACACACCTTCATAAAGGCTAAACTTTTAAAACTACAGTTGTTCAAACAAACATGCATGATGCTAGTATGGATAAGGTTTCTCATGAGTAGAAGTGGGGAATGGGTCTGGCAGCAAGGAAAATAATTTAGAGTCTCCTCTTCTTTCCCAAACATTTTTCAAAGCCTTGCCCTGCCCCCTAAGAGCTCCTGGCATGCCTCCTCTTGGACTGTCCTTACTTAACATACTATTGAAATTAATGCATCATCTGAGAGTGAGTGTTTTCTCTCCTGTGGTTATTTTGTTAAATAAATCTTATTCCTTACCCAAATTTCATACAATGAGCACATATATTAATGTGGCTTGATTGGGTGGCAAGTCAGTGGTGAAGTGAGTTCATATGGTGATCCACTAACCTGAGAGGCAGAGGATGCTTATAGGAAGATGATTGTCACCTGGAGAGCTCTCTAATTTGGGCACACAGCAAAGAGGGAATGGGAGAACCCAGCAGAAAGGGCCAGTTTCATGTCTGGAAGAAGTTCCCTCTAAAACAAACATTTCAGCACTTTGTTCTCCCCTTGGACTGCTAGAGTCTATAACTGTGAAGTAAATTAAGCTTACGTCTGTACTGGCTGTCCTGGCAGAACAATTCATTATCAAATAATCAAATCAAAAACTTAGGAGCTGATTTTGTGTATTCAAGGCCAGTTCCTGTGGCTTCTGACCAATAATGTGTAGAAATATATTAGTTTCAGAGAGGGAGAAAGATCGTCCCTGTTCTGCTGTGAAGCTTGCTGGGGTCTTAGTTGTTTCTTAGATATGAGACATTTACAGTAGTTCCTGATCCCAGTCAATACTTCACTTCAGAAATCAAGAGCAAAAAGAACCAAGTATTCACCAAATAATTCCTTATTTTAACATAATTCTGTCCTTCCCAACCAAGGGTAACTGTAGACTGCAGAGGGACTAGTGGAGAAGCCATTTTATTAAGACTTGCTGAGACAGTCCCCTCCCAACCATGCACAATGGTGTTTCCAACTGTGCAGGAAAACAGATGCTTTTTCCTCAGACCATGGCTCAGAATGCTCTGGAGGCTCCATCCCAATGCCCTTTCATGGTCAAGATGATGCTGAGAGGAAGCTGTCTAAGCTTGTTTTCCTAGCAAATTTTGTGGAAGCATAGACTCCTGTTGAAATCAGATACTGAAAACTTGAGAAGAAAAGGAGGAAACAGAGCTTATGTTTCTTCAAATTTCTATGTGTTTTTAAAAATATGTGGCAAAATAGATAAAACCAATTTTCCTTTTCAGAGCAGTTGTTAAGAAACTTTTTATTGATTCTTTGTGAATTTCACATCATAAACCACAATCCCACTGTTCTCCCCATTCCTTCATATCAGTTCTCCATACTTGCAAACTACTCCACCTCCCCCCAAATGTTTTTAATTAATTTATTTATTACTTCAGGGTACATCTCCATCATAGTGTCCTCTTTCCACCCCTCCCAGTCCTGCCCTTCCACCTTCTACCCTCTATCCCTTCTATCCCACTCCTCTGGAGTGAAGTATCCCTACATAACAGTCCCAGCCCCAGTTCAGCAGTCATATGATGGCCAAGAGCCTCCTCATACAATGGGGGCATATAAGGCAGCACCACTAAGGCAAAGTGTCTCACTGTCAGGATAAAAAGTCTATGTTCATGTTCCCTTTGGTGCATTCGTTGTAGTATAGTTATTCTGTACTATATGGCTAAAATCTGACTATAAGTGAATAGTTGCCATGTGCATCTTTCTGATTCTGGGTTAGCTCACTCAGGATGAGCTTCTCTAGTTCCATCCATTTGGCTGCAAATGCATGGTTTCCTTGTTTCTGATAGCAGAGTATTATTCCATTGTGTAGATGTACCACAGTTTTTTTTTTTTTAATCCATTCTTCAGTTGAGGGACATATGGGTTGTTTCAGGTTGCTAGCTATTCAAAATAAGGCTGCTATGAACATAGATGAGAAAACTTCCTTGTGATTCAGTGAGGAATCATTTGGATATACACCCAGAAGTGGTATGGCTGGGTCCCAAGGCAGAGCTATTCCAAGTGTTCTAAGATATCACCGGACTGACCCCCATAGTGGTTGCACAAGCCTGCACTCCCACCAGCAATGGAGGAGGGTTCCCCTTTCTCCACACCCTCACCAGCATGTGCTGTCATTTGAGCTTTTGATCTTAGCCATTCTGACAGGTGTGAGATGGAATCTCAAAATCGTCTTGAGTTGCACTTCTCTGATGATTAAGGATGCTGAGCATTTCTTCAAGTGTCTCTCACCCATTAGGAATTCCTCCTTTGCGAATTCTCTGTTTTGCTCTGTTCCCCATGTTTTTATTTGATTATTTGGTTTCTTGTCATTTAATTTCTTGAGTTCTTTGTAAATTTTGGATATTAGCTCTCTGTCAGATGTGGGCTTGGTGAAGTTTTTTCCCAATCTGTAGGCTGCCATTTTGTTTGAATGACAGTGTCTTAAAAGTAAAAATTTAAAAAAAACAAAACAAAAAAAACCTCACTGTGGAAGTGGTGGTATACATTTTTGTTCAAACAGCTTTACTTGAAAATATCATTTTAATGAGACATTGATGTAGTTCAGCTTTACAACATTGTCAATACTGGATCCTCACCAAGGCTACTCTCAGATATCCTGTTGTTGCTGTGTGTCGTGGAGATCCTTTAGTTTTGGTTCTGCAGGGCTGGCTCCTTCATGTGCTCCAGCCATTCATAGACAGGTAGATGTAAGAATGGTATGGGTCTGGGTGGTAGCTGAATAGGTCAGCCTACCAACTCTCCCAAATACACACCACAAGGGCAAGCTCTCCAGAACTGTCCTATCAAGGGGTGGGGCCTGCTCTCCTGAGTGCTGTAGCCAAGCAGAAGCAGTGCAATCTCTGGGAAGCCTTCTGAGATCAATATGGCTCCAGGTGGCAACACATACCAGAGATATTATTCACATGACATTTATTGGTAACATGGTCCTTGGACATCAACACGGACACCCACTGCTCCAGGGCCATAGACCCAGACATGGTCCTGAGCTGCAGCATGGGCCACGACCTCACCATGGCCTCAGGTGGCATCACTGGCTACTAACATCTTGCTGTTCTACTAACTTCTCATCTCCAGTTCCTCCTCTCTTCATTGTGAACACAACATTCTGCTTCTCTTTCTCACCCATCTCTTCACCACATCCTTGCTCATCTTAGTGGCATCAGGGCAACTGTGTCATCCACCTCATCCATGCAGCATGATGGTGCAGGTAAATCTATTTTAAACCAAGAGCAAATGTTTCTTTTTGGTGATTATTCCCATTAATATTATTTAACCGAGTGTACGGTTTGACCACAGTGTAACAATACATGTGTACAATGTGAAATTGCCAACATAGTATACACTGAATTTTCAGGAATAATTATTAAGATTTGACTATACTATTCTGTTGAAAATTGGAATTTTTTTTCAACTAAAATAATTAAAATGACAAAGAAGTTATTAGATATCTTTATGGTATTTTCAAACAAAATGTATCTTGATGGGGTGATGTTATATATTCTAAATGATAATTAACCTGCTCCCAGAAACTTGGTTGTTAGACATCAAGTAATGGTGTGTTAATTTGCTTTTCTATGGTTGGTTAAATAAATGCTGAGACCAGAGATTGGGCAAAGACAGAGGTAGGCAAGACTAAGGTGCTCAGGTTTCTGAAGCAGAGAGCTTCATGGGCAGAAGAATCCAAGAGGTAGAAAAAGAGGACACACGATGAGGTAGATGAAAGAAGATCATTCCACATGGCCTGGAACATCAGCATAACATGGAGAATAATAGTCAAAGGGGATATATGCATGTCTTGGGGTCTCATATTTGAGGAATAGAATTATGAGCTAGTTTAGATGGGCTAAGATTGTACAATCCAGGCCAAAGCTTGTAAAGATCCATCAGGTGTCTGTGTGTTCATTTATAATAGGAGGTTAAGCATTAAAACTGCTGACCAATTAACCATTATATAAATATAGGTAAATAATCTAATTAGCCATTTTTCTACAAATGGTGCTCAAATTATGGCAATTAGGCAATTAGAACCCATGTGCACGGCCTCAGAAGGCCTGGGTAAAAGGCAATTTCCTAGCCAAAGATCAGGGAACCAAACCCAAATGCATTTCAATGGTGCAGCTCCCTTAACAAAAGCTGCTGCCTTCCAGCAAAGGCAGAGACCTAAGGTCTTGGTTCTCCCTATGCACTGAAAAACTGGCAGCCTTCTAGACAGAGGTAGGGAATGGAATTAACTACCTAGCTTAAAAATGGAGGAAATCATAATGTCTTAATTGGTTTGGATTCCCATTGAGTTTGTTTCTCTTAGCATGCACATGATTTTTTTCACTAACAATTTTGGTTCTGTATATATATTTTTTGAGTAAGATCAGACTAGGATAGGCTTAGAAAATGAGAGAGCTTATAGACAAAATGCTAAGTTACCAGCAATGACAATAAGGGAAGAAAAAAAAGGACTCTTCCCAACAGAAAATACAAAATTGATGGCAGCTGGAGCTCAGAGTTCCCTGCCTAATATGTACTTGTCAATATTATCTTGGATAACCCCACCAATGGAATTCAGCTGCAACTAGAGTCCAGGGAATGAAGAACAAAATGTAGCATAAGATGGCACATCTAAATCAAGGCTTTTGGAATGTTCTTTCTTTGCTTGAATTTTGTTTAGATGATTTGATTTTCACTATATCAGGAGGTAGAAAGGTCATTTTTGTGGTTTGGCAATGCTAAAAATTTATAGATTTTTAAGGATTTTGGACAGATTTTGAACTGTCACTGCAGTTCAGAGTTGCTGTCTAGGTTACAGAGTTACTATTATCTGGGATTTAAGTGAAATATTTAAGCAGGGTGGTAATGGCACACACCCTTAATCCCATCACACTGGAGGCAGAAATGGGAAGATCTCTGAATTCTAGATCAGCCTAGTCTAAACAATGAAGACAGGGTGGGAGCCCGGCTGATAAAATAAGAGTACTTGCTGTAGACAGTCTAGAATTCAAAATGACAGAGTTTTTCCTTGAAGGTACAATGTAAATTTTGCTAAGTAATAAATAATAACGTTCCTGATGATCTAATGGATAAATATACATAATCTTAAATTTATATAAAGAGAAAAGGGTCACAAGCCAGTCTCTTTGGGTGTAGGGCTCCCACAGGACAATTGGTTCCAAGAGGTATTTTGCTCCTGAAAAAGATATGTTAGTCACTGGCTGTGGTGGTGCATGCCTTCAATCTCAGCACTTGGGAGTTAGAGGCAGGTGGATCTCTATGAGTTCAAGGCCAGCCAGGTCCTCAGAGTCAATATAGGATAATTAAGGATACACAAAGAAATCCTGTTTTGAAAACCATAAGTGAGTGAGAGAGACAGAGAGAGAGAGAGAGAGAGAGAGAGAGAGAGAGAGAGAGAGAGATATTAGTCAATGTAAAGACCCAATGTTAGATTGGGAGAGGAACATGCAAGCTGCATGCCTCCCACCTCCAACACTTAGGAAAAGATAACATAAAATAGCATATCATGCTGCTGTAAACCAATCTCCTTAAGAATAAAGGCTCCTATGGGAGAATTGGAACTCAGACTAATACAAAATGGTGTAATTAATATTATTGATTAATAAAGGTAATTCAATTAATTAAATTCATACTTTGATTCTAAAACTTGGGAATCAAGGAAAAATCAGGTTCCTTGTGTGTTTGAGGCCAATTTAATCTACAGAACTCTACAGAGCAAATCATGATATCCCAAGATACACAGAGAAGCTCTGTCTCAATAAGGATATATATATATATATATATATCCACATAGAAATTAAATCTAGAAAGAAAGGAGAAAAGGAAAGAAAAAAATTATAAATGCTTGCCTTTAATCTCAAAACATGGGCAACAAAGGCAGAGACAGGTTCCTGTGAGTTTGAGGCCAACCTAATTTGCAAACAGCCTGAGTTACACAAATAAACCTGTTTCAATCAATTAATACATTTATGTCAACTGTAGAGGAGAATACATAAACTCCATACAGTCTTATGTTGAACTTTCGACTTAAAATTGATTATATATAGCCATATATATGTAAAAATAATTACAGTAAAGAAAACCTAAATCTTCCATCCAAACTGATAGAAATCAGATTTAACTAGAAAGGAGTCCTATATATCTTTTTTTTATGTTTATTTATTACTTAAACTTCATCTTTCTCACAGCCCCTTCCCTCCACTCTTCTCACTCCCACCCTCTCCCCTCTCTCCCACCTATCCTATTCCTCTGGTGTGGGGTGCCCCCACATTGCAGCCCCCCTCAGTTCATCAGTCTTATGAGGGCTAAGAGCTTCCTCTTACAGTGGGGGTCTACATGGTAGCTCTATTAGGGCAAAATTTCCCACTAACAAGTAACAAAGTCTATGTTCCTGTTCCTTTTGGTCTGTTGGTTGTAGGATAGTTATCCTGTACTATATGGCTGAAATTCAATTATAAGTGGATACACGCCATGTGTATCTTTCTGAGTCTGGGTTAGCTCACTCTGGATGAGCTTTTCTAGTTCCATCCATTTGGCAGCAAATTGCATGATTTCCTTGTTTCTGATAGCTGAGTAGTATTCCATTGTGTAGATGCACCACAGTTTTTTTTATCCATTCTTCAGTTGAGGGTCATCTGGGTTGTTTCCAGTTTCTAGTTATTACAGATAAAGCTGCTATGAACATAGTTGAGGAGATGTCCTTGTGGTTTGATGAGGAATTTTCTGAATGTATGCCCAGGAGTGGTATGACTGGATCTTTAATGAGAGCATTTTATCACGTCAGAGGTTTAGTCCATATTATCATGGTGGGAAGCAGGGTAGTGTGCCGGCAGACATGATGCTGGAGAAGGAGCTGAAACCTCTGCATCTTCATCTGTCCCCTTGGACTGCCATTCTCCACGCTATGACGATGTTCCTGGCCATGTGGAATGAGGTTCTTTTTTCTAACCCATGGCGTGTGTCTTCTTCCTCTTGCTGCAGGAGTCCTATATATCTTGACTGAAAACAAAAGTATAAACAAGTAACTTATATTTGCCAATTCCACTATATGGGAAGCTCATACTGACTATGACATAGCTAATATAAATCTTCTTGGCATCATAGAATCCACATGATTTACTATTACACACTATCCTTTCATATGACATGAATGGAGACTTACAGAGTTCTTTCCTCTGCTCAAATAATGAGAAAAAAAATCTTCCTTAATTGATCTGTGCAGCTGGCATATCCCATGTATTTTTGTAATTACAGAACTATATGTTACTTGTGAGAAATTATATATTTCCAGAATAAAGGGATCAGACACCAAAAAAGACAAGACAAATAACCCATATGATCCAGCCTCATAGACTGCCTCAATGTCTATTTCCTAAAAACTCTGCATTCAGAAAAACTTTAAATTGGCTTGCTAAAATAATCTACCCTCACAGACTGTTCCAGCCAGGACTTCAATAAATCCCTGAATTTTCCCATCCAAAGTTCAACTTCAGATTTCAAATTGCTCACAACAATAAATTGCTGAGTACATATACACTGGACAACACATGTTACTATTAACATGCTTAACCAATTTTCTGTTTTATTTGGTCCCCCAAATAGGTTTCCTATATCCCAAATCATCAGGAAGCAATTTTAAGGGAGTGATGCTTCAATCCCAAAAGGTGGGTTGGGTGATTTTTTGGTTATAGGTGTTGTAGTTTAGGAGGATTGGTTACAGGTTGTTAAATGGTCTTGTTAAGCAAGGTATAAGAGTTTAGACTTAGGGACTTTATTCTTTTCTCTATCCTTTCTTTCTTATATAGGGGGAGAAGACTTGACAAGAAAAAAGGGGGAAATATATGGGTATGCAATACAGAAATGATAAGATATAAAGATAGATTATTAAATCTGCTCTGAAAGTTAGAATTATTGCTCTTCTCAAATTAAGGTTATCTTTTGACACTTTGATATAGGATTTTGTATATTGATACAAAATTAAGGTCAATTTTTGATTCATTGGTATAGAATTTTATATTTTGACCCCCCCCCCCACATTTTAACTCTTATATAGGGTATTGTGCCTATACAACTAATTTAAAAGTACAGGTTTTCTTCCAATACTTTTATGGGTTGATATTGCAATCCATTTAGGAGTCTGGGTAATACAGGTTGATGGCTGGCAAGTCAATCTCTTGGTCAATTCAAATACTAGTCTTAATTCATCACTATAAGCTTACAAGGTTAAACAGATAGTAAATGGTTAAAAATATACAGTTTGCTTGTCCAAACATAGATAGATTTTTAAATAAATCAATAGATTTCTTCAAAACTTTCACAGGCATACAGAAAATGTCATTTAGAGATGTTTTTATTATTTTAAGAATTATTTGACTTAAGACAGTCAGCTCCAGACAGCTCCCATAGGACTTGGAAGGAGAAAATGAGCATCAAAAAGAAATTTCCATTAGGAGATAACACCTACTGGGCAGAAATGTCCCTACTCTTTCAACAGACTATATACAGTCAAAAGATGGACCAGAGCTTAAATGCAGGTAAGTTGATATCTGATTCTGCAGAGACAGAGTGGGCAAATCCTTTTTATTTCCTGTGGCACAATTTAGTCTGTGAGATATGCTTGGCCAGAAGGCTGAAGACAATGCCCCAATGAAATCAAGAGATATTTGGGACTGCCTAGGCAGCAACTTGTCATAATTCTTTTTGGAAGCTGCTCTCCTGTACTTCTTACTCACTCAAATAATAACTTTATCCCATCTTATGTCTTTAATGATTTTGAAGACATAATAGATATAAAATTTCAATTGAATTTACCTTGTTTAGGGTTTAAAAGGATATTTTCAAGTCTAAATAAAATCTTAAGGTTTATAAATACAGGATATGATAGAAAATATTTAGGTTCAGAACTTTAGGCACACCAAGATAGATATATGATTTTTTACTCCAAAATTCCCTGACTCAAATAGGCTAAACATTATGTGTGTAACTTTTATATATGGTTTTCTTGATTGTTTCATATTTGTCCTTACTGTTTTTACTATATAAGTTTTAAAAATTAACATTTTTATTAGACAAAAGGAGAAAAAATTAATGGGGTGATATTTTGCATTCTAAATATTAACCTCTCCCAGAAGCTTGCTTGTTGTACATCAAGTAATTATGTGTTACCTTGCTTTTTTCTGATTGGTTAAATAAATTCTGAGGCCTGAGATTGGGCAAAGACAGATGCAGGCAGGACTAAGGTGCTCAGGCTTCTGAAGCTGAAAGGTTTATGAGTAGAAGAAGCCTCTAGAAGAAGCCCAGAGGTTGAAGAAGAGGACACACAATGGGGTAGATGAAAGAAGTTCATTCCACATGGCCTGGAACATCAGAATAATATGGAGAATAAAAAAGGGGATGTAAGTATATCTTGGGGTCTCATATTTGAGGAATAGAATTATGAGCTAGTTTAGATGGGCTAAGATTGTACAATCCAGGCCAAAGCTTGTTAAAATCCATCAGGTGTCTATGTGTTCATTTATAATGGTGGGTTAAGGATTAACACCTCCAACCAATTAGATATAATATAAATACTGGTTAATAATTTAATTAATTATTGCTACAGTATCTTCTTCCTTCTTCATTTTTATACTTTTGTGGTTGTCTTTCTACTTTTAAGATTTACCCACATTTCACAAACACACACACACACACACACACACACACACACACACACGCACGCACACACACACATACACAAAATAGGCTGGGATGTACATTTTACTAAGTACTTTAGAAACTAAAATCGGGACTGCAGAGATAGCTTACTGATTAAGACCACTTGCAGCTCTTGTAAAAGATCGGGGTTTCATTCCGAGCCACTAGATGGCAGCCAACAATATCTGTAACTCTAGTTCCAGGGGACCCAAAAGCCTCCAACATCTGCTGCACCTACATGGTACCTACATGTTGCATATAAACTCACATAGACAAACACAAAATCACATAAATAAAATAAGCAAATGAATGAATATTAAATAAAATAAATTGTGAGATGGGCCTGGAAGAGACTCAACCCATATAGGAATTTACCATTAAGCCTTGCAAACTGTGTTTGATCCCAGAACCTACATTCTGGAAGGAAAGAATCAAGCCCACAAAGTCCTCTAAATTTAAATGTCCTTAATGTGGCATGTGAGTGACTATACACAAAAAAACACCAAATAAATAAATGCAAAATATTAATTGTGAGAGACACACACAATATAGGATACCATGTTTGACACACACGCAGTCTCTAAGAGTATCACCTTTATTGCTGTTTTTCTTTTTTACTACTTTAACATTCACTTTATTTTACTTTCTATTTATTATCTTATAGTTCATAGGTATTATTACACAGGCAGTCTATTAAAAGAACATTTCTTACTGATTGTATGTTCTTTCTTTGTCATTAGTTTATGAATTTTATTGAATTATTAAAACTGCAAATCATTTTGTCCTATAAAGGAGAGAACTACTAAAAATAACGATTCACTGTGGTGATGAGATAAGTTAGCAGAACTTCTGGAAGGAGGGTAAACTGGCTTCTGAGTAGAAATCAGCCATGCTAATCTACATATGATCAGAGCTCAGCAGGGTGTCTTGGCCTCCCTCCCTGCCACCCATCCCACCCTCAAATTCTTCTAGGCAATAGATTCCGTGCCTGTGAACTGAAGGTCCTATACTTCTCCCTATGGAAATTCTTGCATCATAGCAACTTGGAGAAGGCTGGCATGATATAAAAGGTTGCTTTATCTCCTTCAGGCAAAGTCTTGTCACAGTTCTAGGGAAAAGATTCAGTTTTCTCTCTGAACCCTAAAATATTCCAAAAATACATCTCTGCAGATGTTTACACAATCCACTTTTCTTTTTTTTACTTATATAGATTGAATCTAGGACTTCACACATACTAAGAATGCAGTTACTACTGAGCATGTTTCCAGCCATCCACTCCTCATTTTGGTGAAAGCCTTCAAATATGTATGAAGACTAGGGGATTAGATCATTTTTGTAACATATTTCAAATACAGATAAAATATAGAAAATATACAAAATGATCATATTCCTGACAGCCATATTTAAGAATTAGTAACATTTTGTCATTTTTGATGGAGATATTAATTGGTATGAAGGTTGGTGTATTATGGTTGTCTGTAAAAACAGAACTAACAGAATGAACATATTAAAGCAGATGTCTTAAGTTGGCATGCACAGGTAGGTCTTGGTAGTCCAACAATCACTGTCCCACAATAGAGAGGTAGAATATTGTAACTGCTCTATCCATGAGAATGGATGTATCTACATTCTGAAAGCCTTGAAAATTCCTGGAAAACTACTGGTCTTCAGTCTATGTTGGAAGCTCTAAGATACTGATTCTATTATCAGTAAAGGAATCGTCATCATCAGTAATATGTTAGATGAACTTTCCGTGTAGAATAAAAATGCAAGCAAGAGAGAAGCCCAACTTTCCTTCTTCAGTATTCTCTTATCTGGGCCACCACCAGAGGATTCCATTAACATTAAAACTGGACTTTTCCACATCAATTAAGACAATGAAGTCAATCCCCACAGACACATTCATAGGTCAAAGTAATCTAGAAAATCCCTTGATGAAACATTTTTAATCATGATGCTAGACTGTCACATTAGCAATTAAATCTAACCTCATAGTTACTATGATTGAAAGCATAGAAACTAATATACATCATTGGAGGCTGCTTGCTTATTAACAGTATTTCCATACACTTGTGGGTATACATTCAACTGTTTCCATGTTATGGTCTCTGTGTTATTCTGAGCAATGCACTACTAACCAGCACATTCTTCTAATGTATGGAGCCATCACTGTGTGTGTGTGTGTGTACTCATTTGTACTTATATACATACCAGCTAAATATATAATATATATGTATGTGGTTAATGTCTTTTTTAAAATTCATTTTTAATTAAAATATATGGTGTCACACTGAACATGCTTTTGAATTATTTGTTTATTTTGATTCACATTGTATGCAATAGTAGTATTGACTTGAAAGGATGTAGACTCACCAAGGGACAGCTTCTCAGTGTGTCCATGAGAGACTGTGTTAAGATGTGGGAAGACCCATGTTGACAAGACTAGTCCTTTGACATGGAATCCTGGACTGTACATATAGAGAAAATGAGCTGGACACTAGGATATGTTCATTGTTTTCTGTTTCCTGACTGCAGATCCAATGTGACTCGTCATTTCAGGCTCCTGCTGCCATGACTTCCCATTCATAATGTACCCTGAACTGTAAGCTACAATTAATTCTTTCTCCCTTAAATTGCCTTTGTCAGTGTGTTTTTATCACAACAGAAAAAAGGAAGTGAAGATGGTGTTGTAGTTGTTCTTTTCTATTTGCATAAAATTCTAGATGAGATCTATCATTAAACTTAGTATCCTTTTTTAGATGCCACATCTTATCTATTACTGCTATGATAAAAACTAAAGGCATAGTATTCATGTATGCACTTTTCTTCTATTCTTGAAGTACCTAATTCTTTATATCTTTGTCAAATTTCAGATTTGTCAGACATTTGAACATTAGTAACACATTAAAGCTGAAAGAAAGTGTTAGAATTTTTAGGTTTGAATTTTAAAAAGTATAGTTAGGTTATTTTGTTAGTATGAGCAGTTGTTCTGAGCCTAAATTCTCCTCAATCATTGGAATACTTTTGTAGAAAAAAAATAAGTAAATTATGCAAGGTGCCATTTGTAGAAAATAGCTAATTAACTTATTACTTAGTATTAAAATTAAAGTTAATGGGTCAGTGGTGTTAATCATTATCCTACCATTATAAATTAGCACACAGAGACATCTGATGGATTATAAGAAACATTGGCCTGGATTGTACAATCTTAGCCTATCTAAGCTAGCTCATAATTCTATCCCTGAATAAAGCCCCATATAATATACATACATCCCCTAGACTGTTTATCTCCATGCTATGCCAATGTTCCAGGCCACGTAGAAAGAGGTCCTTTTCTCAAATCCATGGTGTGTGTCCTTTTTCCTGCTCCTCTGGCTTCTTCTGGAAGCTTCTTCTACATGTAAAATTCTTTGCTTCAGAAGCCCATTCACGTTAGTTCTGCCTACTTCTGTCTTTGCCCAATCTCAGGCCTCAGCAGTTATTTAACCAATCAGAGACAATAGTTAACAAAAAATGTAGCATAACTTCATTGATGTGCAGCAAGCAGGCTTCTGGGAACAGGATAATTAACATTTAGAATGCAAAACATCACCCCATAAATTCCTTTCCTTTGTCTACTAAAAGGCTAATATTTTTAAACTCATATAGTAAAAACAATAAGAACAAATATGAGACAATCAAGAAAACCACATATAAAAGTTGCATAATGTTTAACCTATTTGTATCAGGCAATCTTCGAGAACAAAAAAATCATCTATCTTGGTATGTCTAAAGTTCTGAACCTAAATATTTTCTATCATATCCTGTATTTATAAAACTAAAGATTTTACTTAGCGTTGAAAATATCCTCTTAAATCCTAACCTATTCATCTTCAATTGAAATTTTATATCTATTATGTCTTCAACACCATGAAGACATAAGAAGGGATAAAGTTATTATTCAAATGAGTAGGAAGCATAGGAGAGCAACTTCCAGAATGGAAAAATGACAGTTTGCTGCCTAGACAGTCCCAAATATCTCTCAATACCGTTGGAGCATCATCTTCAGCCTTCTGACCAAGCATGTCTCATGGACTATACTGTGTAGCAAGAAATAAAAAGGATTTTCCCACTTTTTCTCTGAAGAATCAAGCCATTGACTTAACTGCATTTAAGCTGTCATTCATCTTTGTACTGTGTATAGACTGTTGAGAGAGCAGGAGCATTTCTGTCTAGTAACAGTTATCTCCTGATAGGGATTTCTTTTTGATGCTCATTGTCTCCTTCCAAGTCCAATGGAAAATGTTAGGGCTGACTGTCTGAAGCCAAAGAATTCTTAAAACAATAAAAACATCTTTAAATGCTATTTTCTGATTCCCTATGCGATTCTCGATCCAAGATGGCGATGGCCCGCGCAGACACATTTTGAACTTCGGGAAAACAGCCATAAAAGCACAGAGTTGTAGGATGCTGTGCAAAAATCTGAGTGACTAGACCAGCTGGGGTCTCACCCAGGTCCCAAGGGACCATTAAAAGTCCCTGGGCAAGGCTCTCCCTCCACCTCTCTTGGACACAGAAGCCACTGAATCCAGGAATAGGGAACTCCCATTGGGAGGGACACCTGGTAAGATTGACTCTAATACCCAGCGGGCAGATTCGGACCCACACGGGATCACTCACTAGCCTACTGGTGCCCACAACATCCAATAAAACAAGGAATCAATAAAAAGACAGAAACTAAGAATTATAGGGATAGAAGAAATAGAAGACTCCCGACTCCAAGGTCCAGGAAATATCCTCAACAAAATCATAGCAGAAAACTTCCCAAACCTGAAGAAAGAGATGCCAATAAAAATCCAAGAGGCTTATAGAACACCAAACAGATTAGATCAGAAAAGAAACTCTCCTCTCGACACATGATAATTGAAACTCCAAATGTACAGAACAAAGAAAGAATATTAAAAGCTATAAGAGAAAAAGGTCAAGTCACATACAATGGCAGACCCATCAGAATTACACCTGACTTCTCCTCAGAAAATTTAAAAGCTAGAAGGGCCTGGGCAGATGTCCTACAAGCCCTGAGAGAACATAGGTGCCTAGCCAGACTAACACACCCAGCAAAACTCTCTATCAACATAGATGGAGAAAACAAGATATTCCATGACAAAATCAAATTTCAACAATATCTACCCACAAATCCAGTCCTACAGAAGATCCTAGAAGGAAAATTCCAAAACCTAGAAGATAACTACACCAAAGAAAACAGAGGAAATAGAAAACTCCACAGCAACTAAACCAATAGAGGCACAGGATGATCACTTACACCAAACTAATGAGAAATAACAACCCATGGTCACTAATATCCATCAACATCAATTAACTCAACTCCCGAATAAAAAAACACAGATTGGATCCATAAACAAGAGCCATCTTTTTGCTGCATACAAGAAACACATCTCACTATCAAAGATAGACACTATCTCAGAGTAAAGGGCTGGGAAAAGGTTTTCCAAGCAAATGGACCCAGGAAGTAAGCTGGAGTAGCCATCCTAATATCAAACAAAATAGATTTCCAACTGAAGTTAATAAAAAAAAAGACAGAGAAGGCATTACATACTCTTTAAAGAGAATATTAATCAAGAGAACATGTCAGTACTGAACATCTATGCCCCAAATACAAAGGCACCTACATTTGTAAAAGAAATGCTTCTAAAACTAAAATTGCACATCGATCCCCACACATTAGTAGTGGGAGACTTCAACACCCCAATCACAACAATGGACAGATCATCAAGACAGAAGCCAAACAGAGAAAAAATGAGTCTAACAGAGATCATGAACAAAATGGACCTAACAGATATGTACAGAGCGTTTCTACAAAACACAAAGGAATACACCTTCCTCTCAGCACCTCATGGAACCTTTTCCAAAATCGACCATATAGTTGGAAACAAAGATAGTCTCAACAGATAAAAGAAAATGGAAATAACCCCTTGTAACTTATCAGACCACCATGGAATTAAGCTGGACTTCAACAGCAAAAGAATCAACAGAAAGCCTACACACACATGGTAATTGAACAACTCTTTACTGGATGACTACTGGGTCAGGGAAGAAATAAAGAAGGAAATCAAAGACTTCTTAAAATCCAACAACAATGAAGGCACAACATACCCAAACCTATGGGACACAATGAAAGCTGTGCTATGAGGAAAGTTCATAGCACTAAGTGCCTTCAAAAAGAAAATTGTGACAGCTCATATTAGCAAACTAACACACAAACTAGGTGAATTGGAAAAAAAAAAAGAAGAAAACATTTCCAAGAGGAGCAGAAGGCAGGAAATCATCAAACTTAGGGATGAAATTAGTAACTTAGAAACAAAATGAACTGTACAAAGAATCAATAAAACCAAGAGTTGGTTCTTTGAGAAAATCAACAAAATAGACAGACCCCTAGCCAAATTAACTAAAAGGCAGAGGGAAAAAACCCAAATCAACAAAATCAAAAATGAAAAGGGAGAGATTCAACAGACATTGAGGAAATCCAGAGAATATTTGGGTCCTACTTTAAAAATCTATATTTCACCAAATCTACAAACCTAAGCGAAATGGACAATTTCCTTGATAGATTGCACCTACCAAAACTAAATCAAGATCAGATTAACAGATGATACAGCCTAATAATCCCTAAGGTAATATAAATAGTCACTAAAAATCTCCCAACCAAAAAAAGCCCAGGGCCAGATGGCTTTAGCACGGGATTCTACTGGACCTTCTAAGAGGAGCTAACACCAATACTCTTCAAACTCTTCCACCAAATAGAATCAGAAAGAACACTGCCAAACTCTTTCTATGAGGCCACAATCACCCTGATTCCTAAACCACACAAAAACCCAACAAAGAAAGAGAGCTTCAGACCAATCTCCCTCATGAACATAGATGCAAAAATACTTAATAAAATACTAGCAAACCAAATTCAAGAACACATCAAAAGTGTCATACACCTTGATCAAGTAGGCTTCATCCCAGGAATGCTGGGATGTTTCAACATACAATAGTCTATCAACGTAATTCACCATATACACAAGATGAAAGAAAAAATCCATATTATAATCTCGCTAGATGCAGAAAAAGCATTTGACAAAATCCAACACCCCTTCATGCTAAAAGTTCTGGAGAGAACGGGCATACAAGTACCGTACTTAGAAATAATAAAGGCATTTTACAACAAGCCAGTGGCCAACATCAAATAAAATGGAGAGAAACTTGAAGCATTTCCTCTAAACTCAGGGACAAGACACGGATGCCCACTTTCACCATATATCTTCAATATAGTACTTGAAATTCTTGCTAGAAGAATAAGACAACTAAAAGAGTTCAAGGGGATACAAATTGGAAATGAAGAAATCAAATTATCCTTATTTGCAGACGATATGATAGTATACATGAGCGACCCCAAAAATTACACCAGAGAACACTTACAGCTGATAAACACCTTCAGCAAGGTGGCTGGATACAAAATTAACTCAAAAATATCAGAATCCCTTCTTTATACAACATTGGGCTGAGAAAGAAATAAGGGAAACAACCCCCCTTCACATTAGCCACAAACAATATAAAATACATGGGGGTAACTCTAACCAAGCAAATAAAGGACCTGTACAACAAGAAATTCAAGCACTTGCAGAAAGAAAGAAATGGAAGAGGCCTTTAGCATATGGAAAGATGTCCCATGCTCATGGATAGGTAGGATCAACATAATAAAAATTCCATCCTATCCATAGCAATATATAGATTCAATGCAATTCCTATCAAAATACCAACACAATTCTTTATAGACCTGGAAAGAGCTATTCTCAATTTCATATGGAACAACAAAAAACCCAGAATAGCTAAATCAATCCTGTACAATAAAAAAAACATCTGCAGGTATCACCACCCCAGATTTCAAGCTGTACTGCAGAGCAATAGTTGTAAAAACAGCACGGTATTGGTATAGAACAGACCAGTAGATCAATGGAATCGAAATGAAGACCATGAAATGGACTCACACACCTATGGCCATCTAATTTTTGACAAAGAAGCCAAAACTGCACAATGGAAGAAGGACAAAATCTTCAACAAATGGTGCTGGTTCAACTGGATGTCCACTTGCAAAAGAATGAAATTAGACCCATACTTATCACCTTATACAAAACTTAAGTCCAAGTGGATCAAAGACCTTAACATAAGGCTGGTCACACTAAATGTACTAGAAGAAAAAGTGGGAAAAACCCTCGAACTCATTGGCACAGGTGACAACTTCCTGAACAGAACACCAACAGCTCAGGACCTGAGACCAACAATCAATAAATGGGACCTCATGAAACTGAAAAGCTTCTGGAAGGCAAAAGACATTGTCAATTGAACAAAACTGCAGCCTACAGACTGGGAGAAAATCTTCACCAACCCCACTTCTGACAGAGGGCTAATATCCAAAATCTAAAAAGAACCCAAGAAATTAAATTCTAAGAAACTATATAATCCAACCAAAAATGGGTGATGGAGCTAAATAGAGAATTCACAAAAGAAGAATCCCTAATGGCCAAGAGACACCTGAAGAAATGCTCAACATCCTTAATCATCAGAGAAATGCATCTCAAGATGGCTAAGATCAAACGCTCAAATGACAGCACATGATGGCAAGGGTGTGGAGAAAGAGGAATCCTCCTCCATTGCTGGTGGGAGTGCAGGCTTGTGCAACCACTATGGAGGCCAGTATGGCGATATCTTAGAAAACTCAGAATAACTTTGCTTCAGGACCCAGCCATACCATTTCTGGGTATACATCCAAATGACTCCTCAAGGAATCATAAGGAAGTCTCCTCATCTATGTTCATAGCAGCCTTATTTGTAATAGCTAGAAACTGGAAACAACCTAGATGTCCCTCAACTGAAGAATGGATTAAAAAACTGTGATACATCTACACAATGGAATATTACTCAGCTATCAGAAACAATGAAATTATGCAATTTGCAGCCAAATGGATGGAACTAGAGAAGCTCATCCTGAGTGAGCTAACCCAGACTCAAAAGGATGCACATGGCATCTATTCACTTATAGTAGTATTTTAGCTATATAGTACAGGATATCTGTACTACAACTAACACTCCAAAGTGAACATGGACATAAACTTTTTTGTTTGTTTGTTTGTTTGTTTTTCTGTTTTTTAGTTTTCCCTCCCTAGCAATGATGAACTTTTCACTGGTGGTACTGCCTTGTTGTCCCCCAATGTATGAAGAGGCTCTTGGCCCTCATATGACTTCTGAACTGGGGCAAGGGTCTGTTATGTAGGGACACTCCACTCCAGAGGAACAAGATGGAAGGGTTAGGGGGTACAGGATGGGAGGGCGGGGATGGGAAGGGGGGAAAGAGGACAATATGATGGAGATGTAACCTGGAGCAACAAATAAATAAATTTATTAATAAAAAATAAAAAAATAAATGCTATTTTCTCTATTCCTCTGAGGGTTTTGAAGACATCTATTGATTTATTTATAAATATAACTATCTATCATCTATTTGTCTATCTATCTATGTTTGAACAAGCAAACTATATATTATTAACAATTTACTATTGTTTAACCAGTAAGCATATTTTTGTAATAAATTAAGACTAGTATTTGGCATGACCAGGAGATTGACTGGCCAGCCGTCAATCTGTATTATCCAGACTCCTAGGTAGATTGCAATAGCAACCCATAAAATGATTGGACATAAGCTTGTACTTTTAAATAAGTTGTATAGGCACACTACCTCATATATGTGTTGAAATATACATATATGTGTACCAGTGAATCAAAGTCTAATCTTATTTTTGAATAAATATACCAAATTCTGTACCAATGTATGAAAACATAACTTTATTTTGAGAGTAGCAATAGCTCTAGGTTGCAGAGAAGATTCAATATTCTACCATTATATCTTATCGTTTCTATATTATATGCTCATATTCCCTCTCTTTTTTTCTTTTCAAGTCTTTCCCAATATATAAAAGAGAAAGACAAAGAAAAAAAAAAGAAATAAATCCCTGTGTTTAACCTCCTATACCTTTCTTTAAAAAAAGACCATTTAACAACTTGTAACGAATACCCTGTCCAACATCTATAACACATCAAATGACCAAAATTAGCCACCTCACTTTTTGGGAATGGGGCATTGCTCTCTTAAAATTGCTTCCTCCTGATTTGTGATTCAGGAAATCTATTTGGGAGTGCAAATGAAATGGAAAAAAAAATGGATAAGCAAGTTAATAGTAACATTTGTTGTCCAATCTCTATGTGTTCAGGAATTTGAATGTCCCCAGCTGTTTGTAGTCTGAAGTTGAACTTTGGGTGGGAAAGTTCAGGCCATTACTGAAGTCCAGGCTGGAACAGTCTGTGAGGTTGGGTCATTTTAGCAAACAGTTTTGAAGTTGTTATGTATGTAGACTTTTGAGGAAACATTTCTTGAGGCAGTCTATGATGCTGGATCATCTGGGATACTTATCTTCTTTGGTGTCTGGTAACTTTGTTCTGAAAATATATAATTTCTCACAAGTAACATAGAGTTCTGTAATTTAAAAAGTACCTGGGATAGATCAATTAAAGAAGATTTTCTGCTCTTTGAGTAGAAGAAAGATATTTGTAAGTCTCAAGTCATACCATATGAAAGGATAGCATGTAATAGTATTTTATATATATGCTATATTTAATCAATTTTAAATTGAAAATACAGCATAAGACTGTATGGAGTTTAAGTATTCTCCTCTGCAGTTTACATAAATCTATTAGTAGATTAAGACAGGTTTTTTTTTTTTTTCTGTGTAGCTTGGGTTGTTTGTAGATTAGGTTAGCCTCAAACTCAAAAGGAACCTATCTGTCTCTGCCATTGTCTCCCACATTTTGGTGTCAAAGGCATGCATTTATATTTTTTCTTCCCTTTTCTTCTTCTTTGGAGATTTAATTTCTATGTGGATTTTTCTATCCTTATTGAGACAGAGTTTCTCTTTGTAGGTTGAGCTGTCTTAATTTGCTCTGTAGAGGTCTGTAGATTAGATTGGCCTTGAACACAAAAGGAATCTGTTTTTTCCTTGCCTCACAAGTTTTGGGATCAAAGAATGAATTTTATCAATCGAATTGCCTTTATTAAACAATAATATTAATTATACCAATTTGAATTCATCTGAGATTCATCTTTCCCATGGGAGCTCCATACATTTTTTTCTAATAAATAAATTTATTTATTTGTTGCTTCAGGTTACATCTTCATCATATTGCCCTCTTTTTCCCCTTCCTAGCCCCACCCTCCAACCCTCTATGGCCTAACACTTCCATCCCACTCCTGCGGAGTGGAGTGTCCCTACATAACAATCCCTTTCCCCAGTTCAGAAGTCATATGAGGCCCAAGAGCCTCCTCATACACTAAGGGCCTACAAGGCAGTACCACCAGTGAAAAGTGTATCAATTCCAGGGAGAGAAAACTAAAAAACAAACAAACAAACAAAAATAAGAATGAAATAAAAATAAAAATAAGAAGTCTATGTCCATGTACCCTTTGGTGCATTGGTTGTAGTATAGATATCCTGTACTATATAGCTAAAATCTTACTATAAGTGAATAGATGTCATGTGCATCCTTTTGAGTCTGGGTTAGCTCACTCAGGATGAGCTTCTCTAGTTCCATCCATTTGGCTGCAAATTGCATAATTTCATTGTTTCTGAAAGCTGACTAGTATTCCATTGTGTAGATGTACCACAGTTTTTTAATCCATTCTTCAGTTGAGAGACATCTAGGTTGTTTCCTCTTGGAAAGTCTAGTAAAATTCTTTGCTAAAACCATCTGGCCCTGGTCTTTTTTGTTGGGAGATTGTTACAGACTGTTTCTATTGCCTTAGGGGTTATAGGGCTGTTTAGTCTGTTAATTTGATCTTGATTTAGCTTCAGAAAGTGGAATCTATCAAGAAATTTTTACATTTTGCTTAGGTTTTCAAATTTGGTGGAGTATAGGTTTTTAAAGTAGAGCCCAAATATTCTCTGGATTTCCTCAATGTCTGTTGTTATTTCGCCCTTTTCATTTCTGATTTTGTTGATTTGGGCTTTTTCCTGCTGCTTTTAGTTAATTTGGCTAAGGGTCTGTCTATTTTGTTGATTTTCTCAAAGAATCAGCTCTTGGTTTCATTGATTCTTTGTATCATTCTTTTTGTTTCTAAGTTGTTGATTTCAACCCTAACTTTGATTATTTCCTGCCTTCGGCTCCTCTTGGGAGTGTTTGCTCCTTTTTTCCCCCAATTTACCTAGCTTGTGTGTTAATTCGCTAATAGGAGCTGCCACAATTTTCTTTTGAAGGCACTTAGAGCTATGAACTTTCCTCATAGCACAGCTTTCATTGTGTTCCATATGTTTGGGTACATTGTGTCTTCATTTTCATTGGATTTTAAGAAGTCTTTGATTTCTTTCTTTATTTCTTCCTTGACCCAGTAGTCATCCAGTAAAGAGTTGTTCAATTTCCATGTGTGTGCAGCTTTTCTGTAGATTCTTTTGCTGTTGAAGTCCAGCTTTATTCCATGTTGCTCTGATAAGATACAAGGGGTTATTTCAATTTTCTTGTATCTGTTGAGGCTATCTTTGCTTCCAACTCTATGGTCTATTTGGAGAAGTTTTTGTGAGATGCTGAGAAGAAGGTGCATTCTTTTGTGTTTGGGTGAAATGTTCTGTAGATATCTGTTAAGTCCATTTGGTTCATGATCTCTGTTAGACTCATTTTTTCTCTTTTGGCTTCTGTCTTGATGATCTGTCTATTGCTGTGAATGGGGTGTTGAAATCTCCCACTACCAATGTATGGGGATCGATGTGCAATTTTAGTTTTAGAAGCATTTCTTTTACAAATGTAGGTTCCTTTTTATTTGGAGCGTAGATGTTCAATACTGACATGTCCTCTTGATGAATATTCTCTTTAATGAGTATGTAATGGCCTTCTCTGTCTTTTTTTTATTATTAACTTCAGTTGGAAGTCTACTTTGTTTGATATTAGAATGGCTACTCCAGCTTGCTTCCTGGGTCCATTTGCTTGGAAATGGAGATAGTGTTTGTCTTTGATAGTGAGATGTTACTTGTATGCAGCAAAATGATGCGTTTGTTTATGGATTCAGTCTGTAAGTTTGTGTCTTTTTATTGGGGAGTTGAGTCTATTGATATTGATGGATATTAGTGACCAGGGGTTGTTATTTCCCATTAGTTTGGTATATGTGGTCCTCCTGTGCTTCTTTTTGTTTAGTTGCTGTGGAGTTTTCTACTTCCTCTGTTTTCTTGGGTATAGTTAGCTTCTCTGGGTTGGAATTTTCCTTCTAGGATCTTCTGTAGGACTGGATTTGTGGGTAGATATTGTTTAAATTTGATTTTGTCATGGAATATCTTGTTTTCTCCATCTATGCCAATAGAGAGTTTTGCTGGGTATAGTAGTCCCGGCTGGACACCTGTGTTCTCTCAGGGCTTGTAGCACATCTGTCCAGGCCCTTCTAGCTTTTAAAGTTTCGGAGGAGAAGTCAGATGTAATTCTGATGGGTCTGCCATTGTATGTGACTTGACCTTTTTCTCTTATAGCTTTTAATATTCTTTCTTTGTTCTGTACATTTGGAGTTTCAATTATCATGTGGCGAGAGGAGTTTCTTTTCTGATCTAATCTGTTTGGTGTTCTGTAAGCCTCTTGGATTTTTATTGGCATCTCTTTCTTTTTGTTTGCGAAATTTTCTTCTATGATTTTGTTGAATATATTTCCTTGTCTTGGAGTCGAGAGTCTTCTCTTTCCTCTATCCCTATAATTCTTTGGTTCTGTCTTTTCATTGTGTCCTTGATTTCTTGGATGTTTTGGGTGAGAGATTTTTTAGCTTTCTAATTTTGTTTGGATGTTGTACTGATTTCTTCCATTGAATCTTCCATCCATGCCTGAGATCCTGTCTTCCATCTCTTGTTTCCTATTTTTGATACTCATATCTGTAGTTCCTGTTCTCTTCCCTTGATTCTCTATTTCCACTTTTAACTCTGTCTGTGTTTTCTTTATTGTTTCCATTTCCATTTTCATCCTTTGAATTATTTTATTCATTTTGTACATTTCCTGCTCCAATTTGCTTGTCTTTGCCTGGAAATCTTTTATTGCCCTGTCTTTTTCCTGTTCGAGTTGAGCCACCTTGGCTTGGAGCTCTCTAATGTATTATTCATTGCTTTCACTTGTGAAATTGTGGCTTCTTTGAATTCCTTCATAGATTTAAATTCTTCCTTAAGGGATTCCATCACTTTCCATAAGGTAGAATTGTCATCTTTTTCATGAGTTTCAGCTGTGTTAAGGTGGTCAGGATTTGATCAACTAGCATAGTTGTGTTTTGTTGGAGTCATGGCTCCCTGATTTCTGTTTTTCCTTGGACCTTTGGCCATTTGGATATTCTTAGCTGTCTGCTTCTGTTGTCTTCTGGGCTTGGATCCAAAGGGGGCGCTTTGGTGTAGCAGTCGAATTACTTGGTGATCTGTTGCTGCTTACAGGGGGATCTCAGGGTCTATGTGCATCTAATAGCCAGATGCACTGTGAGCTGGTGCAGCCTATTCCCTGGCAATGAGGAATGGCCTGGGATTGTTTCCCTGTTCCCAAGACAGATTGAGTGTTCAGGCTGCAGTGGCTCTGGTGGTATGGTCCTGTTTGTCCAGGCACAGATTCTGTGGACTTTGGCGGTCCCAAAGCCTGTTGGAGTCTTGAGCGAGCCTGACTCCAACTCTGTAAGGTGAGTTACTCAGCAGTGCCTCCCAGTTCAAAACCTCACTGATCCAGGGGGTGGAGCTATATATACTTAAGCTCTGGTTTCCTGCCGGAAGGGCCTGTACTCCCAAAAAAGTCTGATAATAACAATAAACACCTCATAGTTTGCCCAGGGTTGGACCCTTTGGTGGACAAATCAGCCTTCCAACCCCGCTGCCTTTTCTGCCACTCGCACAGCCCCTCCTATATGTGTATGGAGCTCTCTTTGGATACTGGCAAATGGGGCCACTATCATCCAAGTTCCTGTACACCACAGTGGAACGTAATCTGCAGCCAGATGGGTGTCCCGCAGCTCAATCGAGCTGCAGGATTTTTTTTTCCCAATGACTGTAAATCCAATAGGGGTGCTTATCCAGCACCCCTCTGGAGTCACACAGATATGTCTGGGCTTTCTAAATGCAGCTATGGACCTGCTGACTACTGGGCTGACACCCTGTGGAACCCTCAGCTGCTGCATGCGAGCTGTTGCGCACCTGCCACGTGCTGCTAAGAGTGTGTGGCACTCCCACGGGTTCGAAACTTTTTGCTAAATAGCTGGAATGCCTGTGTGGGATTTGGAGGGTCTAGTAGGCTGGTGAGTAACCCTGTGTGGGGTCTGAATCTGCCCACTGGGTATTAGAGTGGATCTTACCCAGCATCTCTCCTCGTGGCGGTTCCCGATTCCCGGATTCAGTGGCTTCCGTGCATGTTCGAGAGTGGGAGGGAAAGTCCTACTCAGGGACTTTTCATAGTCCCTGGGTAGCTGGGTGAAACCCAGGTAGTTCCAGTTACTCAGATTTTTTTGCACAGTCTTTATGGCTTTGTGGCTGTTTTCCCCAAGATCAAAATGTTCCGCACAGGCTGCTGCCATCTTGGATCCCCCTCCCCCAGCTCCATTCTTAAGGAGATTGGTTTAAATTAGCATGATATGCTATTTTATGTTATCTTTTCTTAATTGTTGGAGGTGGGAGGCAAGCAGCTTGAATGTTCCTCAAACAGCCTTGCGCCCTTACATTAACTAATCTCTCTCTCTCTCTCTCTCTCTCTCTCTCACTTGCTCGCTCTCTCTTTCTCTCTCAAGCTTTTTGAGGTAGGATTTCTCTGTGTATCTTTGTTCTGTCCTGGACTAGGCTGGACTTGAACTCTCAGAGATCCAAAGTACTCTGCCAAGTGCTGGGATTAAAGCCATGCACCATCATGTTCAGCATCTAATATATCTCTTTGAAGGGCAAAATGCCTCTTGAAACCAGTTTCTCTGTGGGAGCCTAATGTCTAAGGAGACTAGTTTGTGACCATTTTATCTTTATATAAAATTAAGATTATGTGTATTTATGCATTAGATCAGCAAGGATATTATTATTTATTACTAAGCAAAAGTTACATAGTACCTTCAAGGAAAAACTGTGTCATTTTGAATTCTAGACTGTCTTCAGCAAGTAGTCTTATTTTATCAGCAGGGTTCCCACCCCGACTTCATTGTTTAGATTAGGCTGGTCTAGAATTCTTCCTGGTCTAGAGGTCTTCCTGTTTCTGCCTCCAGTATGATGGGGTTAAGGACATGTGCCATTACTGTCCTGCTCAAGTGTTTCATTTAAATCCCATATAACAGTATCTCTGAAAGCAGAGAGCAGTTCTGAACTGCAGTGACAATTCCAAATCTGTCCAAAATCCTTAAAAATCTCTCATATTTTAGCAATGTCAAACCAAAAAAATTTCCTTTCTACCTTCTAATATAGGGAAAATCAAAGACATCCAAGCAAAAATCAAAGAAACAAGAACATTCCAAAAGTCTTGGTATAGTTGTGCATCTTAAACTGCAATTCTATTTATCATTCCTTGGATTGTAGTTCTGACTGCATTTCATTGATGGGCCAGTTTCAGATAGCCCTGCCAAGCACCTAATAGTCAGGGAACTCTGAGCACCAGAAGCCATCAATTTTGTCTTATCTGTCAGAAATTGACTCCCTCCTTCCTCCATTGTCATTGTTAGTAATGACATTCTATCTGTACATTCTTTCCTTTAAGCCTATCCAAGTCTGAACTTTCTCAAAAAAAGATATGCATAACCATAATTGTCAGTATAAAAATCATTTGCATGCTAAAAGAAACAAACTCAATTGGAGTCCAAATGTATTGAGACAATGTAAGTTCCTCCATTTTTAATCAAGGATATTAATTTCACTCCCTAGCTCATCTAGAAGGTTGATGGTTCTTCAGTACGTAGGGAGCACCAAGGCCTTAGCTCTCTGCCTTTGCCGCAAGGCAGCAGCTTTTCTTAAGCCACACCTTTGAAATCCATTGGTATTCAGTTCCCTACTCTTCGGCTAGGAAACAACCTTTCACCTGGGCCTTCTCAGGTCATAAGGATGGATTCAATATTGCGATGATTGTGTGCCAATTGTAAAAAATATTATTAAATTATTTGTAAAAATAATTAATTAAATTATTTAGAAGCATATAAATTATCTTTAAAGGGTCAGTGGTTGTTAATCTTTGCCCTTCCATTATAAATGATCACTCAGAGACCTGATGGATTTTAACAAGCCTTGTCTTGGAATGTGAAATCTTAGGTCATCTAAGCTAGCTCTAAAATCTATTCCCCAAATATGACCCCATATATACATAAGTTCCCTTGCACTGTTATTCTTCATGCTATGCTGATTTTACTGGCCACGTGGAATGAAGTTCTTTTTTTCTAACCCATGCCGTGTCTCCTCCTTTCTGCCCTTTGCTTCTTCTCTCTTCTACTGGAGCTTTGTCTTCCCATAAACCTTTCTGCTTCAGAATCTTGAGCACCTTAGTCCTGCCTACCTCTGTCTTTGCCTAATGTCAGTCCTCAGTACCTTTGCCCAATCTCAGGCCTCAGGATTTATTCAACTCATCAGAGACAATGGTTAATAAAAAAAGAAGCCAAGCTCCACTTGGTGTGCAGCAAGAAGACTTCTGTAAGCTAATTAAGATTTAGAATGAAAAGCATCACCTCGTCATACTTTAGTGAACATACAAGAGAAAGACACCTGATACCGTAGAGAGGTCACCTAGAGGAGCCAAGAACTCAGAAAATATACTCTTCAGTAGTGTATGGGTATGCAATCAAGTGTGTAAGGTTTAGAAGGCAAACTGTGACTTAATTCACAGAATAAGAAGTGCACTGATAAAAGATCAGGGGTAAATGTGAAAATTTACTATTTGTTTTTTGATCCTGGATTAGTTGAGAAATATTTTTTCTTCCCTATTCAATTGCTTCCACATCAGATAAAATGTATATATATATATATATATATATATACATATATATATATATATACATACATTACTGTGAGAAGGTTATTTTTGCTATCAGTTATAGAACCACCTAGCTATGTGTTCCTGTGTAAAACCCACTCCACCAAAGCAGCTTAAAGTACTAGCAAGGATATATTTGTGCACCAAGGTACTGGTTGATCCTGCCTAGCCAAGCAGTTCTGACTGTTAGCACCTCAGTATCAGTCAGGGAGGTACCATCCTGGTCTTCTCTATACATATGTCTATTTCTTTGAGAGATTCAACAGCTGAAGGTAGGAAGAACAGGGGATTCAACTATCCTATCTGTATCCATGAGGAGTATGAAAGATATTTTAATTCTGTAACAGGAAATCAGAGTATAATGTCAAAACAAATCACATTTTTACTTAAGCCTCTCATTGTGAAAATACCCAGGAAAGATCAAATTCAGAATTTCCAAAAGATAATTTTCAATGAAGACAAGCTGTTTCACTGAAAATCCCTTTCAAAGAACATTCTTAGCAAAGAGAATTTGTCCATCCTAAAATAATGGTTATGATGAGCTTCATTTCACTCCTCAATCATTATCCTGCCAGAATATTTTTTCCAATAACATAAAAGGGAAATGAAAAAGCTCATTGTCTGAGACTTCATGGGTAGACTTCTGGAGATAAGGCCCTTGAAAAATGTACCAGAAACAAAACAATTTCAGAAAAGAAAAGAAATACATTAAAAGTGTGTGTGTGTGTGTGTGTGTGTGTGTGTGTGTGTGTGTGTGTTCAAACATAATCTCTGCAAGTGTATAGTCGTGTGCTTGAAATGTTGCACTATAAAAATTTCCTGTAGCAGAGAACATCAGTTAAAAATATGAGACAGCTTGCATGGTTTGTCTTTATCTTCAATATATTACTGCAGCACTTAGTATTCTTATATGTAGCTATCCTTAAAGAGTTTGTTGTCAGAATAATGACAACTATACAATTATTTATACAATTTCTGGAATGTTAGTATATGTCAGTGCTGTGGTATAGCATTTCCCAATGGACATAACTGTTGCAGTGCCATCATGGAGCCGAGATAACCTTGGCCTCAGTCAGAGCAATGACATAAGAAAACACAGTAACAGCTAGGTCTTATACTACAAGAAATGTGGCTAATAATGCTGATAAAGAGGAGATGGAAGGTCACCAAACTCTAACCCAGGACTTC
The DNA here is from genome assembly GCA_907164525.1 of Lophiomys imhausi. Taxonomy (NCBI): domain Eukaryota; kingdom Metazoa; phylum Chordata; class Mammalia; order Rodentia; family Muridae; genus Lophiomys; species Lophiomys imhausi. The sequence continues at coordinate 2,549,498 of CAJQZJ010032546.1, forward strand.
ACCACACCCTCCTGTCCTCTAGTTTCATGTAGTCATGGGAGATGTCAACTTGTGTTGCAAGTGGAAGTTAAGTGGAGGCAGGACTTCATGATGAGGCTCCTGTGTTGTAACCTTGTTGAAGTGACAATCTTAGTGATAAAGCGGTTTCTTAGTCACATGTGCTCCTCTCACTCATCACCCATTCTTCTACAAGTACCCCTTAGTGGTGCCCTTAAAAGGAACTTCTCACCTTCATGTTCTGTAAGGAACCCTCCGGTGTGCTCCATACTCTGTAGGGACCACTCCTCATGCTCTGTAAGGAATCATTCCCTCGTGCTCTGTAGGAACTCCTCGCCTTTGCTCTTGTTAGGAATCCCTTATTCATATTGTTGAAAATAACCCATCATCCATATTCTATGAATAACCTCTCTCTTATGTTCTGTAAATAACCCTCATCCATGCATTCTCTGTAATGCCTTATACATATTCCTACAAGGAACCTCCATACTTCCTCTGTAAGTACTCTTTGAACCATGCTCTGTGAGTGAAAATTTCCCCATGTTCTGGTAAAGTCTGGCGTCACTGGAAAGCCACTGAACTTGGTGCTAAATGATGGACTCCCGTTTTTTTTTTTGTTCTTTTCAGCAGAATCCCCTGCTCCACCTGACCTGGGGTAATAACAGATCCTCTATGGAGTGTCATGTAGGTCTCAGGGAAGTTACAGGGCCAACCCTTTCCTGATAAGAAATCTATCAAGTGAACATCTGGAGATTTCTGAAAGTACTACCTTATACTAATGGTGCTTTGGCTTTCAGGCAATGACATTTGTCTATGATTCCAACTTTACCTAGAGTTCTTTCCCCATCCCAACTGCCCATGGGATAATTAGGTACTACATTTCCTTTCTTATGATAAGACCATGCCCAATGAATCAAACACATTCACCTCCAAAACCCCTCCCCACTGCCCAAAGGTTTATAATACCCCAATTCACAAAATGATTCAGAAAATAAATACTCTCCTCTCTCTCTCTCTCTCTCTCTCTCTCTCTCTCTCTCTCTCTCTCTCCCTCTCTCTCTTTCTGTCTGTCTCACTCCCATGACTACCTGAGACTTGGCTGTTTATTTTGGGCTAGGGAAGGAAGCACTCTTTCTTCCATGAAGAATTGGTCACCACTGCTGTTTTCCTGCCCAGGCTTGCATGGGGTGAAGGATCCCACTTTGCTGCCACTGGCTGCCCAGCTAGACTCACATCTCTATCACTGCTGCTGGTCACCCCAGTGGCCCTCTCTGAAGCTCAATGAGAGGTGTTGAGCTCCCACTGAGAACATGACACTTAGTGAAGTGCTCATCTATGAGGATGGCCAGTTGCTGTCTGTTCTGGAAGCAGCCTCCAAATCTGCCCTAAGTAGGTTAGACTCCCAGAGCATCTTGGCTTGGTGGCTCCTAGAGCTCCTTGAAGCTGCTGGACCAGTGCTGGTAACTTAGCTAAATAAGCTCTGACCTACCTCTACACTGCAAAGAACCCTCTTTCTCCTGCATGCTTATCATAAGAGCTTTAACACTTGGCAGTAGAATTCTTCTACTGCTCAGACCTGGCCAGATATACTATGGCACAGATCCATACCTGTGTTTCACCTTTTCTGCAGAGAAATTTACTGAGCTTGGAATATCTGGTGGAGAAGCATGCACAAGGCCTGAGCTCCCTAGAAGCTGCAGAGTGGTACAGAAACTAACCCTTCATTTATGCTCTAAGAAGACTGACTCACCTATGCTCCACAAGTGTCCACTTACATACACTCCTGTAAGCCCAATAGCATTAATTCCTTTATGAAATTGGACATAGTTTGAATGATTTTTTGTGTCTGTTTTTGTTTTCTTATCTGGGATATGTAAATGCTTGGTCATTTTATGCCAGTAAAAGTAACACAACAGCTAAAAGTTTCTGAATACACTCCTTATACATCTTATATTCTTTGTTAGATTTATAGTGTGTACATTTTCTACTTACTTTGCAGAAGGAGTAATTGAAAGTGAGGCATAGTTTCACAAACTAAATTTAGACAAAATGCTGTTAGTCACTCTACCAACCTAAGGCCTATGTTCAGTGCTAACATGTACAGTATGGATTATGTGGGATGGTTAGCAAAGATGCTAAATAACTGTGCTGTTAGAGTCTCACTCTAGATTTTCTTTGATTTCCAAGACATTGTGATCACTATGGAAAAAAGTCAGATAAGAAACACAGACAACCATGTAGAGGATGGCTGCAGGTTATGAGGTAACAGGGAGCATTTTCAAGGGCAGAAGAAAATGGCCAGAGAGACCACTGTTTCTACTTGTCTATTTAAACAAGTATCTATAGTTTTTCCCTTATTTGCTTGCTTGTTTGTTTATTCTTAAAATTTGGGGAACAGAAACTTTCTTGAGTCGTATTTATGTTCAGAGAATTGGCAGATTGCCAATTATCTCTCAAAGCAGAGGAGAATTCTATGTCTTTGTTGAAGCTAGGGAGCGGTGTGAGTTGGTTTTGACCATCAAATTGTCATAATCTAAAAGTACCTGGGAAGAAAGTTTCAGTGAGGGGTTGCCGAGATAGAGCCGGTCTGTGGCCATGTCTCTACACAGCCTTATGTTGACAGTACAATTAATGAGGGAAGGTCCAGATCACTGCACACAGCACAATTATTTGGCTTTTGATCCTGGACTAGGAAAGAATATGGAAGATGAGCTGAGTGATAAACATCAATGAATTCTTTATTTTCTGTTCTTCACTGTGGATTTTTATATGGATAGCTGTTTTAAGTTCTTGTTGCCCTGACTTATCTACATGTCTACTATGATGGAATGAGACCGGGAATTGTGAGTTGAATAAACTTTTAATTAAGTTGCCATCAGTTGGGGTCTTTTTATCATGTCAATAGAACAGAAACCAAAATCAATTAAAATGAAAACCACTGGCATCTCCTGAGTGTGACTTTCTTTTTTTTCTTTTTTATGTTTATTTATTACTTCAAGTTACATCTACATCAAAGCTCCCTCCCTCCACTCCTCTCAGCCGACCCTCCCACCATCTCTTCCCTCTCCCAACTATCCTACTCCTCTGGTGTGGGGGTGCCACCATATATCAGCCCCTCATTTCACCAGTCATATGAGGGCTAAGAGCTTCCTCTAGCACTGGGGACCTACGTGGCATATCCATTAAGGTAAAGTGTACCACTAACAGGTAACAAAGTCTATGTTTCTGTTCCTTTCAGTCTGTTTGCTGTCGGATAGTTATTCTAACTATGGCTAAAATCTAGTTATAAGTGAATACTTAACATGTGTATCTTTCTGGGTCTGGGTTAGCTCATTCAGGATGAACTTTTATAGTTCTATCCATTAGGCTGCAAATTGCATGATTTCCTTGTTTCTGATAGCTGAGTAGTATTCCATTGTGCAAATGTACCACAGGTTTTTTTGTTTTTTTGTTTTGTTTTTATCAGCTCTTCAGTTGAAGGACATCTGTGTTGTTTCCAGTTTCTAGCTATTACAAATAAAGCTGCCATGAACATAGTGGAGATGTCCTTGTGGTTTGGTGAGGAATCTTTTGGATGTATACCCAGAAGTGGTATGGCTGGGTCTTGAAGCAGAGCTATTTCAAGTTTTCTAAGATATCCACATACTGATTTCCATCGTATTTGTATAATTTTGCACTCCCAGTAGCGATGGAGGAGTGTTCCCTATTCTCTAAAACTTCGCCAGCATGTGCTGTCATTTGAATTTTTGATCTTAACCTTTGTGACAGGGGTGAAATGGAATCTCAGAGTTGTTCTGAGTTGCATTTCTCTGATGACTAAGTATGTTGAGCATTTCTTCAAGTGTCTCTAGACCATTAGAGATTTCTCTTTTGTGATTTCTTGATTTAGCTTTGTTCCCCATTTTTTTGATTGGATTATTTGTTTTCTT
>CAJQZJ010032546.1:2553433-2571178 GCA_907164525.1 Lophiomys imhausi
TTACAGAAGCTTTTCAGTTTCATAAGGTCCCATCTATTGATTGTTGGTCTTAGAGTCTGAGCTATTGGTATTCTGTTCATGAAGTTGTCACCTATGCCACTGAGTTCGAGATTTTTGTCAGTTTCTCTTCTATTAGATTTAGTGTGTCTGGTTCTATGTTAAAGTCTTTGATCCACTTGGAATTAAGTTTTGAGCAAGGTGATAAATATAGGTCTATTTGCATTCTTTCACATGTCGACATCCAGTTAGGCCAGCACCATTTATTAAGATGCTTTCTTTTTTCCATTGTACAGTTTTGGCTTCTTTGTCAAAAATCAAGTGAGTTTAGGTGTGTGAGTTTATTTCTGGGTCTTCAATTTGATTCCATTGATCACCTGGTTTGTTCCTATACCAGTCCCATATGCTTCCATTACTATTGCTCTGTAGTACACCTTGAAATCAGTGATGATGATACCTCCAGATGCTTTTGTTGTACAGGATTCATTTAGCTTTTCTGTGTTTTTTTGTTTGTTTGTTTTGTTTTTCCATATGAGGTTGACACTTGGTCTTTTCAAGGTCTGTGAAGAATTGTGTTGATATTTTGATAGGAATTGTATTGAATCTGTATATTGCTTTCAGCATGATGGCCATTTTTATTATGTTGATATTACCTATCCATGAGCATGGGAGATCTTATCATCTTTTGATGTCCTCTTTAATTTCTTTCATCAAAGACTTGAAGTTCTTCTTGTATAGGGTTTTCACTTATTTGGTTAGTGTTACCCCCAGGTATTTTATATTGTTAGTGGGTATTTTGAAGAGTGTTGTTTCCCTAATTTCTTTCTTGGCTCATTTATCTTTTGTGTAAAGGGGACCTACCTATTTTCTTGAATTAATTTTGTAGCAGGCCAACTTGCTGAAGATGTTCTTCAGTTGTAGGAGTTCTCTGGTGAAATTTTTGGGGTCACTTATATATTTTATCATATAATCTGCAAATAGGCATACATTGACATCTTCCTTTCCATTTTATATCCCCTTGATCTCCTTTAGTTGTCTTATTGCTCTAGTTACGACTTCAATTTGAAGAGATATGGGGATAAGGGGCATCCTTGCCTTGTTCCTGAGTTTAGAGGAAATGATTTAAGTTTCTCTCATTTAATTGTTGGCTGCTGGCTTGCTGTATATTGTCTTTATTATTTCTAGGTATGATCCTTGTATCCCTGTTCTCTCCTGGACTTTTAGCATGAAGGGGTTTTGGATTTTGTCAAATGCTTTTTCAGCATCTAGTAAGATGATCATGTGGCTTTTTTTCTTTTAGCTTGTTTATATGGTGGATTACTTTGATGGATTTTCATATGTGGAACCATCCCTGCATCTCTGGGATAAAGCCTACTTGATCATGTTGTATAATACTTTTGATGTGTTCTTGGATTTGGTTTGGTATTTTTGCACATATATTCATCAGGGAAATTGGTCTGAAATTCTCTTTCTTTGTTGGGTCTTTGTATCGTTTAGATATCAGGGTGATTGTGGCCTCACAGAATGAGTTTGGCAGTGTTCCTTCTGTTTCTATTGTGTGGAAGAGTTTGAAGAATATTGGTATTAATTCTTCTTTGAGGGTCTGGTAGAATTCTGTTCTGAAACCATTGAAACTATCTGGCCCTGTTTTTGTTTGTTTGTTTTGGTTGGGAGGCTTTTAGTGACTGCTTCCATTTAATTATGGGTTATAGGACTGTTTAGTTTGTTTACCTGACCTTGATTTAATATTGGTACATGAAATCTATCAAGGAAATTGTCCATTTCGCTTAGGTTTTCCAATTTTGTTGAGTTTATGTTTTTGAAGTGAGAGCTAATGATTCTTTGGATTTCCTCAGTGTCTGTTGTTATTTTCCCTTTTCATTTATGATTTTGTTGATTTTTGTATTTTCCTTTTGCCTTTTAGTTACTTTGGCTAACAGTGTGTCTATTTTGTTGATTTTCTCAAAGAACTATCTCTTTGTTTCTTCAATACTTTGTATTGTTCTTTTTGTTTTTAAGTTATTGATTTCAGCCTTGAGTTTGATGACTTCCTGCCATCTGTTCCTCTGGGGGTGTTTATTTCTTGTTTTTCTATATCATTCAGTTGTGCTGTCAAGTTGCTAGTATGAGATGTATCCAATTACTTCTTAAAGATACTTGGTACTATGAACTTTCCTCTTAACACAGCTTTTAATGTTTCCTATAAGTTTAAGTACGTTGTGCTTTCATTGAATTTTAGGAAGTTTTTGATTTAGGAAGTTTTATTTGTTCCCTGACCCAGTGGTCATTGAGTAGAGAGTTTGTCAGTTTCAACGAATTTGTAGGCTTTTTGTTATTTCTGTTGTTGTTAAAGTCCAGCTTTAATCCATGGTGATTTGATAAGATACAGGGGGTTATTTAAATGTTATTTTATTGGTTGAGGGTTGTTTTATGACCTACTATATGGTCAATTTTGGAGAAGGCTTGGTGAGGTGCTGAAAAGAAGGTATATTCTTTTTTTGGTTGGGTTAAACGTTCTATAGATATCTGTTAATTTCATTTGGTTCATGATCTCTGTTATTCTCATTATTTCTCTGTCTTGATAACTTATCCATTGCTGTGAGTGGGGTGTTGGAGTCTCCCACTATTAATGTGTAGTTTAGATTTAGATGAGTTTATTTTACAAATGTGGGTGCCCTTGTATTTTGGGCATAAGTTATTCAGTACTGAGATTTCATCTTGATGAATTTTTCATTTGACTACTATGTAGTTTCCTCCCCTATCTTTCCTGATTAATTTCGATTGAAAGTCTATTTTATTTGATATTAGAATGGCTACTCCAGCTTGCTTCTGGGGACTCTTTGCTTGAAAAAACTTTTCCTGGCCCTTTATTCTTAACTAGAGTCTATTTTTGTTAATGAGGTGTGTTTCTTGTATGCAGCAAAATGATGGGTCTTGTTTATGGATCCATTCTGCAAGCCTGTGTCTTTTTATTGGGAGTTGAGTCCATTGAGGTTGAGTCTGCAATCTTCTCTTTCATCTATGCCTATAACTCTTAGGTTCCATCTTTATATTGAGTCCTTGATTTCTTAAATATTGTGGGTAAGAACTTTAAAAAAAAATCTCATTTTCTTTGGTTGTTGTACCTATTTCTTCAATTGAATATTTCGTGCCTGAGATTCTGTCTTCCATCTCTTGTATCCTATTTGTGATAGTCATGTCTGTAGTTCCTATTTTCTTTCCTTGGTTTTCCACCTCCAGTATTGTACCTGTTTGGGTTTACTTTATTGCTTCCATTTCCAATTTCAGGTCTTGAACCATTTTATACATTTCCTGCTCTAATGTGGTTGTCTTTGCCTGCAATTCTTTCATACCTTTGTTTCTTTCCCACTCTTGTTTTCTTGAGTTACTTGGAGATCTTTAATGAAATTCTCCATTGCTTTCATCTGTAGAACTGTGGTTTCTTTAAATTTTTTAAGAGATTTATTTTCTTCATTTAAGACCTGTATCATTCTCTAAGTATAGATGTGTCATTGTTTTCTTGTGTTTCAGCTGTGGTGGGATGTTCAAGGCTTGCTATACTAGCATAGCTGAATTTTGTTGGACTCATATTTCCCTGACTTTTGTCATTTCTGTTCTTTTGCTGGCCTTTAACCATATGGTTGTCCTTAGCTGTTTATTGCTGGTGCCTTCTGGACTCAGTTCCAGTCAATGAGCTTTGATGTGGAGGCCATATAATCTTTGTTACCTGTAGCTCTCCACAGGCTGGGTGGGTCCTTGTGTTGGGGGTTGGTTCTCAGTTGACCTCCCATGGCTTACCCCTTCCCTACTGTGTCTCAACTGGGTTCTCAAGTCACGGATTGGAGTGGTATGTGTTATTACAGTTTGCACATTCTCGAGATCCAGCTGGTCCTCCTTGTGATTTCCATGGAGTTTGGCAGGCCACAGACTATAGTCTAGAGCTGCAGTTCCCCTGCAGCTTAGGCATCAGGTCCATGATTGTGGACCTCTCAAGCTGTTCTCAGGAGGCTCTTAGGTTCAGCATGTGGCTTACAGCAAGAAGCACTGTTGTCTGGTGCAGCTCACATCACCCAGACAGCGTGCAATGGTCCAGGCCAGTTTCAGTGCTCCAGGGTTGGAACTCTCTGTGTTGTAGCCTAGATGTTCAGCTGATGGAAAAAGCAGGTGCCTACAGAGAGTCCCGATGTGGAGTCCACAACCTGCCCACAGTGCTTGGACTCCAGAAAACTCAGCTGCCTTGACCCGGCCAGAATCACTGTGCTCCAGTCCAGCCTGTCTAAGCTCGAGCTGGCGGGCCTTCTAACAGTTTCCCTGTAGCTAGGGCATCAAGACTGTGGTCAGGACTGGGATTGTGGTTCTACCAGGCTGCTCTCAGGAGGATCTTAAGTACAACCTATGCCTCTCAGTCAGAAGCACTGTAATCTGGTATAGCCCAAATCACTCCGGCAGTAAGCAATGTTCCAGGGCTGGAGATCTGGGTGCTATAGAGTGAGTTCCCAGCCAAAGTGTCAGACAGGCACAAGCAGGGAGTTCCAGTATAGAGTACACAAGGTATCCACAACACTTGGACTCAGGGGAAGTTTGGACACCTTCACTTGGCCAGGGGTGCTGTGTTCCAGAACAGTGTGCCCGCGTCTTCAGGGTTTCTAACTGTTTCCCTGTACTTAGTGTGTCAGGACAGTTGTTTTCTTCCTCCAAAGTACTCTCAGGGAAATCTCAGGATCATCCTGTGCCTCTCATTCAGAAGCACTTGTAATCTGGTGGAGCCCCCTACCTCAGGCAGCATGCTGTGGTCTAGAACTGCTATACTGCTGTGGGCCAGGATCTAGATGCTGTACACTGAGGCTGTAGTCTGAGTGCCCAGCTGAAGTGGGTCAAGCAGGGAGTTCCAATATGGAGTTCATAAAGTGTCCATAGCACTTAGACTCAGAGTAGGCTCAGCTGCCTTTTCTCAGTCAGGAGCACTGTGTTCCAGAACAGCCTGCCTGAGTCGGTGGGGCTTCTAACAGTTTCCCTGGGATTTGCAACACAGTAGCATCTGGTTGATCAGTAGCAGGGGAATCGAACTAATAGGTGGCTGAACTTCGCTGATTCCAAGCACACTGTGGATATGATATAGACTACTTATTAGAACTCCCAGCCCCGACCCCTACCTGGCCCCTTGGCTGCGCACTCAGTGTCCAGCATCTAGACCTCAGCCCACACCAGTAAAGCAGTTCTGGACCACAGCATGAAGCCTGAGATAATGGGATGCACAATATCACAGTGCTGCTGACTGAGAGGCACAGGTTGATCCTGAGACTCTCCTGAGAGTAGTTTGGAAGGACCAAAACCACCATCTTGACACTCTAGCTACAGGGAAACTCCCCGTGTTCTGCCTAATGTTTAGTTTTGAATCTCTGCATTTGTTTCCACTATCTTCTGGATGAAGCTGCTCAGATGACAGTTATGATAGGTTCCTGTATGCACGGATAGAAGAGTGTCATGAATAGTGACAGTAGCTGGCTATCTCCATGTGGTAGGTGTTAGGTTGGGTCAGTCATTAGTTAACCATTTCCTCAATCACTGCTCCATCTTTATCCTTGCACATCTGGTATGAAGAAAAAAAATTGAGTCAAGGGTTTTGTGGGTGGTAGGTGTCCCCCTACCTCTACTAGAAGTCCTGCATGGCTGCAGAGGAGATGGCCACTCACTTATCCCATTCCCACTGCCCTTCTCCTCTGAAAAGGTGAGCCCTCTCAACTCCTAGAAGCATCACTGTCTGTATCCCCAATTGCTGGGAGTCTCAGCTACAGTCATGTCCACATCCTCCAAGGAGCATCCCTTGTACAAATTGTCCAACTTGTCTCAGAGATTTCCCCAAACCCCTTTCCCACCCAGTTTCCTCTCTCCTTCCATTCTAATGTCTATTTTATTTCCTCTTCTTAGTCGGATTCAAGCATACTCCCTTGATCCCTCCTTGTTACATAGTTTTTTGGGTCTATAGATTGTAGCATGGTTATCCTGTATTATATGGTTAATATCCACTTATAAGTAAATATATGTTATTTGTGTCTTTCTGAGTCTGAGTTACCTCACTCAGGGTGATCTTTTATAGTTCTGTTCATTTGCCTGCAAATTTTATTATATACTTGATTTTAATAACTGAGTCGTATTCCATTATGTAAATATTCCAGTTTATTTATCCATTATTCTGTCGAGTGATATCTGGGTTGTTTCCAGTTTCTGGCTATTGTGAGTAAAGCTACAATGAAAATATGTTGAGCAAATATCCTTGTGGTTTGTTGGAACATCTTTTAGGTATATGCCCAGGAGTGGTATAACTGAGTCTTGAAGTAGAACTATTTCTGATTTTCTGAGAAACCATCAGATTGATTTCCAAACTGGTTGAACAAGGCGACACTCCAAACACCAATGAATGAGTGTTCCTCATTCTCCATATCCTCACCAGCATGTGCAGTCTCTTGAGTTTTTGATCTTAACCATTCTGATGGTTGTAAGAATGAATCTGAGAGTCATTTGATTTGCATTTCCTTGATTACTAAGGACATAGAGCATCTCTTTAAATGTTTCTTAGCCATTAGAGATGCCTGTATTGAGAATTCTTGGTTTGTCTGTGTACCCCATTTTTATTTGTCCTATTGGTTTGTTGGTATTTAGTTTCTTGAGTTCTTTATATATTTTGGATATTAGCCCTCTGTCAGATATAGAGTTGGTGAAGATCTTTTCCCATTCTCTAAACTGCTGTTTTTTCCCCTCTTGACAGGGCCTTTTGCCTTACTGAAGAAACTTTTTAGTTTCATGAGGTCCCATGCATTAATGAATTTATCTTAGAACCTGAGCTATTAGTTTTCTGTTCAGGAATTTTTCCCCTATGTCACTGTGCTCAAGGCCACTCTCCACTTTCTCTTCTACTAGATTTAGTGTGTCTGGTTTTATGTTGAGGTTTTTGACCAACTTTGATTTAAGTTTTCTGCAGCATGATAAATATGAATCTATTTGCATTTTTCTACATGATTACAGTCAGTTAGACCACCACAATTTGTTGAACATACTTTCCTATTTCCATTTTATGGTTTTGGTTTCTTCATCAAAAATCTGGTGTCCATAGGTATATGGAGTTATTTCTGGACATTTGATTCAATTCCATTGATCAACTTATCTATTTTTATGCCAAAACTATGTGGTTTTCTTAAAAATTACTATTGCTCTGTAGTACAACTTGAAATATCTCCAGAAGTTCTTTTAGTGTACATCATTGTTTTCCCTATCCTGTGTTTTTGTTTTTCTCCATATGAAGTTGAAAATTGCTCTTTCAAGGTCTGCAAAGAATTGTGTTGGAATTTTGATGGAAATTGCATTGAATCTGTGGACTTCTTTTGGTAAGATGGTCATTTTTACTGTTAGTTCTGCTGATCCATGAACATGGGAGATTTTCCATCTTCTGATATCTTCTTCAATTTCTTTCTTCAAAGATTTAAAGTTTTGTTGTACAGGCCTTTCCTTTGTCTAGTATGGAAATTGAGATTTTATTTAAAGAAAATGTTTGAGATTTGAGAGGAAGTAGCATTTGAACTGCAACAGGCAACAGTCTTCTGAGATTACTGTGGATTAAAGGACAAGGACTGTTTGTTTGGTTTGTTTGGGTTTTTCTTTCTTTCTTTCTGTTTATTTTTTTGGAGTTTTGTATATGTGTGTATATGCATAGTTACATGTATGTATGCCCACATGTGTAGGGGAGTATACTCTGTGTATACATGTGTTTGGTGGCTTCATGTTTTTGCTTGGAACCATCCTTCATCACTTTCCTATCTCTTCAGGGATGTGGTGTCCCTCAGTCAAAGTTAGAGCTCACTGATATGTCTAGTCATGCTGACTAGCTTGCTTTGAGGATTCTATTTTGCCTTCTGAAGCTGGAATCACAGACTAGCTACCATGCCTATCTGGCATTTCCATGCATTCTGGGGATTGGAACTTCAACCCTCAAACTTACAAGGCAAGAACCATCTTTGCAGTCCCGTAGAAAGGCTTATATTTCTTCCACTTAGGGCCTCATTGGAATGTCTGACAGGGACGAAGACAAAAATGTGAATAATAGGGGGTGAGAAAAATAGCTCAGCAGCAAGGAAGCACCTACCATTCATGCAGAGAACCAGGATTCAGTTCCCAGAACTCACATTGTGGTTCATAGCCATCTGTAAGTCCAGTTCCAGGAGGTCAGATGCTCTCTGCTGGCATCTTCAAGAACTGCACAAATGTGAATTACAGGCATTTAAGCAGTCAAAACACTCACACACTTAAAATAGAAATAAATCTTTTAGAGAATGATAGAGAATAGTGTGATAGAAGAACACCTAGATCAAGAGAAAGCAGGGCCATGGTATTCCTAGAATATGTTAACTCTGTGATTTTCATTGCACACATCTTTAACCAGCTTGTTTTGATTTTTGTGGTTTATTTTTGGATAAAAAAACCCTACAGACTGTAAGTGCTGTCTTAAAATACAGCATCTGATAGTCCTCTCACCAGGAAATAACCTACTAGATTTACTCATACATTTATCATTCATTTATCAACTAGTTAATCTGGAACTCTTCCCCATGCCTAAATGTAATATACAATTAACACAAATGTAATTTATAATTACACTACTAAAAAACAATCCTGAAAGGCTTACTTCAGGATTTCATAGTTGAGTGGAAAGTTTTCTATGTAGTTATAACTCTATGTATATGGTAAAAGAAACAAATGCTTCCTGGGCCTTGAGCATTCAGATATACTATGTAAATCAAGAAATATTTTAGTGCTGAGAGTGGTGGCACATGCCTTTAATCCTAGCACTTGGGAGGCAGAGGCAAGTGGATCTCTGTGAGTTCAAGGTCAGCCTGGTCTACAGAGTGAGTTCCAGGACAGCCAGGGCTGTTACACAGAGAAACCTTGTCTCGGAAAAACAAAAAAACAAATCAAAACACCCCCCCAAAAAAACAAAAGAGAAAGAAAGATTTTAGTTTGTAAATGAGAAATTTTCCTTAATAAATTATTTAATGTTAATATTGTATATACTAGGGGAATCCAAGATGGCGGCGGCCTGCAGGGACACATTTTGAACTCAGGGAAAGCAACCATAAAGCCACAGAGTTATAAGATGCTGAGCAACAATCTGAGTGACTCGATCCCCCCTGGGTTTCACCCAGCTACCCAGAGACCATTAAAAGTCCCTGGGCAGGACTCTCCTCCCCTCACTTGGAAACTCACAGAAGCCACTGAATCCGGTAATCAGGAACCCTCACCAGGAGAGACACAGGGTAAGAACCACTGTAATACCCAGCGGGCAGATTTGAACCCCACGCAGGGTTACTCACCAGCCTACTGGGCCCCCAGATCCCATGCAGGCCTTCCAGCTATTTAGCAAAAAGTTGTGGGCCCATGGGAGCGCTATGCACTCTTAGTAGTGCCACAGAGGCAGGACACAGAGTAGGTAGCTGACAACGGGTCAGCTCAGCATTCAGCAGGTCCACAGCTGCATTTTGGAAAGTGCAAGCATATTTGTGCTTCCCCAGAAGGGTGTTGGACATACATACAGGCCCCTCTATTGGATTTACAGTCATTGGAATAAACACTGTAGCTGGACTGAGCAGCAGGATACACTTCAGGCAGCAGGTTACATGGCAGCTTGATTGCTATGTACCAGAACTTGGAAGACAGTGGCTCCATTTGCCAATATCCAAAGCCAGCTTCATACACACATAGGTGGAGCTGTGAGAATGGCAGAAAGGGCGGCCAGGTTGGAAGGCAGATTTATCCTCCACAGGATCCAAGCCCGGGGCAAATTGTGGGGTTATTATTAGACCTTTTTGCTAGTGCTGGCCCTTCTGGCAGGAAACCAGAGCTTAAGCATATATAGTTCTACCCCTGGAACAGTGAGTTTTTGGCATGGGGGACACTGCTGAGTGACTCACCTTAAGGGTGTGGAGTCTGGTCCTTTCAAGACTCCAGCAGGCAGTCTAAACCCCAAAACTTGGAACCACAGAATCTGTGCCTGGACACACAGGACCATACCAGCAGAGCCGCTGCAGGATGAATATTCAGTATGCAACATAGAGAGCTCTGACTTGCGAGCAGTGAAATAATCTTGGACCATACCTCATTGCCTGGGAATAGGCTGCACCATCTCACAGTGCTTCTAGCTATTAGATGCACATTGACCTTGAGAACCCCCTGTGAGCAGCCAGGGAGGACCACAGACATGGTCCGACATATAAGCTGCAGGGGAGCTACAACCCCACCCAACAGTCTGCAGCATAACAACCTGCACTGTCATCCATACGAAGACCAGTTGGATCCCAGGAACCTACAGGAACATATCCCCATCACAACCCCTCACCTGAGTCTCCAATTGGGACAAATCAAGAAGGGGTGAGCTCTGAGAGACACACTGGGAATCTCCACACAAAGCCCCATCCAGCCAGTGGAAAGCGACTGATCACCAAGCAATATGACTGCTAACTCAAAGCGCCCCCTTTGGCTTTAAGCCCAAAAGGCAACAGGAATAAACAGTTAAAAACAACCAAATGGCAAAAGAACAGCAAAAAAGCCGAAATAACAAAAGCCAGGGAATTATGACCTCGAAAAAATGCAACGATGCCAGTACAGCAAGCCCTGACCACTTCGCCACAGCTGAAACACAAGAAAACAATGCCAATTCTACAGTCTGGAAAATGATAGAGTCCTTTCAAGAAGAATTTAAACCTAGGAAGGAATTCAAAGAGTCCACAATTTTACAAGTGAAAGCAACAGATAATACTATTAGAGAGCTCCAAGCCAAAGTGGCTCAACTTGAACAGGAAAGAGACAAGGCAATGAAAGATTTAAAAGAGATGAAAGATTTCCAGGCAAAGACTAGCAAATTGGAGCAGGAAATATACAAAACAAATAAAATCTTCCAAGAAATGAAATTGGAAATGGAAGCAATAAAGACAACACAGTCAGAGTTAAGAGTGGAAATGCAGAATCAAGGGAAGAGAACAGGAACTACAGACATGAGTATCAAAACTGGGATACGAGAGATAGAAGACAGAATCTCAGGCATAGAAGATTCGATGGAAGAAATCAGTACAACATCCAAAGAAAATAAGAAAGCAAAAAAAAAAAAAAAAAGTCCTCACCCATAACATCTAAGAAATCAAGGACTCAATGAAGAAAAGGAACCTACGAATTATAGGCATAGAGGAAACAGAAGACTCCTGACTCCAAGGTCCAAGAAACATCTTCAACTAAATCATAGAAGAAAACTTCCCAAACCAAAAGAAAGAGATGCCAATAAAATTCCAAGAGGCATACAGAACACCAAAAACATTAGATCAAAAAAGAAACTCCTCCCACCATATAATAATTGAAACTCCAATTGCACAGAACAAAGAAAGAATATTAAAAGCCATAAGAGAAAAAGGTCAAGTAACTTATAATGGCAGACCCATCAGAATTACACCTGAATTCTCCTCAGAAACTATAAAAGCTAGAAGGGCCTGGACAGATGTGGTACAAGCCCTGAGAGAACATAGGTGCCCAGCCAGACTACTATACCCAGCAAAACTCTCTATTAACATAGATGGAGAAAACAAGATATTCCATGACAAAATCAAATTTAGACAATATCTACCCACAAATCCAGCCCTACAGAAGATCCTAGAAGGAAAATTCCAACCCAAAGCAGATAACAACACCCAAGAAAACAGAGGAAACAGAAAACTCCATGGTAACTAAACAAAAAGAAACACAGGACCACCACCTACACCAAAATAATGGGAAATAACAACCTCTGGTCACGAATATCCATCAATATCAATGGACTCGACTCTCCAATAAAAATAAACAGAATTACAGATTGGATCCATAAACAAGACCCATCATTTTGCTGCTTACAAGGAACACATCTTACGACACTATCTCAGAGTAAAGGGCTGGGAAAAGATTTTCCAAGCAAATGGAACCAGGAAGCAAGCTGGAGTGGCCATCCTAATATCAAGCAAAATAGACTTCCAACTGAGGTTAATTAAAAAAGACAGAGAAGGGCATTACATACTCGTTAAAGGAAATATTCTTCAAGAGGACATCTCAATGTTGAACATCTATGGCCCAAATACAAAGGCACCTACATTTGTAAAAGAAACTCTCCTAAAACTTAAATCAAACATCAATCCCCTCATATTAGTAGTGGAAGACTTCAACACTCCACTCACAACAATGGACAAATCATCAAGAGAGAAACCAAACAGAAATAATGAGTCTAACAGAGCTCTTGAACCAAATGGACCTAACAGATATTTACAGAATGTTTCACTCAAACACAAAAGAATACACCTTCTTCTCAGCACCTCACGGAACCTTCTCCAAAATAGACCGTATAGTCGAAACAAAGATAGCCTCAACAGATACAAGAAAATTGAAATAACTCCTAGTATCTTATCAGACCACCAAGGAATAAAGCTGGACTTCAACGGTAACAGAATCAATAGAAAACCTACACACACATGGAAATTAAACAACTCTTTACTGGATGACTACTGGGTCAGGGAAGAAATAAAGAAGGAAATCAAAGACTTCTTAAAAACCAACGAAAATGAAGGCACAACATGCCCAAACCTGTGAGACACAATGAAAGCTGTGCTATGAGGAAAGTTCATAGCACTAAGTGGCTTCAAAAAGAAAATTGTAACAGCACATATTAGCGAATTAACAGAAAAACTAGATGAATTGAAAAAAAAAAAAAGAAGTAAACCCTCCCAAGAGGAGCAGAAGACAAGAAATCATCAAACTTAGGGCTGAAATCAACAAATTAGAAACAAAAAGAACAATACAAATAATCAATGAAACAAGAGTTGGTTCTTTGAGAAAATCAACAAAATACACAAAGCCTTAGCTAAATTTAATAAAAGACAGAGAGAAAAAACCCAAATCAATAAAATCAGAAATGAAAAGGAAGAAATAACAACAGACATTGAGGAAATCCAGAGAATATTTGGATCCTACTTTAAAAATCTATACTCCACCAAATATGACAACTTAAGCAAAATGGACAATTTTCTTGATAGATTCCACCTACCGAAGCTAAATCAAGATCAGTTTAACAAATTAAACAGCCCTATAACACCTAGCGAAATAGAAACAGTCATTAAGAATATCCCAACCAAAAAAAAAAAAAAAAAAGCCCACAGGGAGGGTTTCAGCACAGAATTCTACTAGACCTTCAAAGAAGAGCTAATACCAAAACTCTTCAAACTCTTTCACAAAATAGAATCAGAAAGAACACTGAGCAACTCATTCTATGAGGCCACAGTTACCCTGATTCCTAAACCACACAAAGACCCAACAAAGAAAGAGAACTTCAGACCAATCTCCCTCATGAACATAGATGCAAAAATACTTAATAAAATACTAGCAAACCGAATCCAAGAACACATCAAAAGTATCAGACACCATGATCAAGTAGGCTTCATCCCAGGAATGCAGGGATAGTTCAACATATGAAAATCCATCAACGTAATTCACCAAATGAACAAGAAGAAAGGAAAAAAAACACATGATTATCTCTCTAGATGCAGAAAAAGCATTTGACAAAATCCAACACCCCTTCATGCTAAAAGTTCTGGAAAGAACAATTATACAAGGATCATATCTAGAAATAATAAAGGCAATATACAGAAAGCAAGTAGCCAACATCAAATTAAATGGCGAGAAACTGGAAGCATTTCCTCTACACTCAGGGACAAGACAAGGATGCCCACTTTTGCCATATCTCTTCAAATATAATACTTGAAATTCTTGGTAGAGCAATAAGACAACTAAAGGAGATCAAGGGGATACAAATTGGAAACAAAAAATGTCAAATTATCCCTATTTGCAGATGATATGATAGTATACATAAGCAACCCCAAAAATTCCACTAGAGAACACTTACAGCTCATAAACACCTTCAACAAGGTGGCTGGATACAAAATTAATTTAGAAAAATCAGAAGCCCTTCTTTATATAACAAATAAGTGGGCTAAGAAAGAAATCAAGGAAACAACCCCCTTTACAATAGCCACAAAATACCTGGGGGTAACTCTAACCAAGCAAGTAAAGGACCTGTACAACAAGAAATTCAAGCCCTTGAAGAAAGAAATTGAAGAGGCCATCAGAAGATGGAAAGATCTCCCATGCTCATGGATAGGTAGGATCAGCATAGTAAAAATGGCCATCCTACCAAAAACAATACACAGATTCAATGCAATTCCTATCAAAATACCAACACAATTCTTTATAGACCTGGAAAGAGCTATTCTCAATTTCATATGGAACAAAAAAAAACCCAGAATAGCTAAATTAACCCCGAACAATAAAAAGGAAAAAAAAAAACAAACATCTGGGGGGTATCACCATCCCAGATTTCATGCTGTACTACAGAACAATAGTAATAAAAACAGCATGGTATTGGTATAAAAACAGACCAGTGGTTCAATGGAATCAAATTGAAGACCTAGAAATGAACCCACACACCTATAGTCACCTAGTTTTTGACAAAGAAGTCAAAACCGCACAATGGAAAAAAGGACAGCATCTTCAACAAAGGTGGTCCAATTGGATGTCCACTTGTAAAAGAATGAAATTAGACCCATACTTATCACCTTGTACAAAACTTAAGTCCAACTGGATCAAAGACCTTAACATAAGTAAGCCCAGTCAGACTAAATCTACTAGTAGAGAAAGTGGGAAAAACCCTCGAAATCATTAGCACAGGTGACAGCTTCCTGAACAGAACACTAACAGCTCAAGACCTAAGACCAACAATCAATAAATGGGATCTCATGAAACTGAAAAGCTTCTGTAAGGCAAAAGACACTGTCATTTGAACAAAATGGCAGCCTATAGATTGGAAAAAGTCTTCACCAACCCCACATCTGACAACGGACTAATATACAAAATTTACAAAGAACTCAAAATTAAATGCCAAGAAACCAAATAATCCAGTTAAAAAATGGGGAAAAGAGCTAAACAGAGAATTCACAAAGGAGGAATTCCTAAAGGCTGAGAGACACTTGAAGAAATGTTCAGCATCCTTAATCATCAGAGAAATGCAACTCAAGATGACCTAAGATTCCATCTCACACCTGTCAGAATGGCTAAGATCAAAAGCCCAAATGACAGCCCATGCTGGCGAGGGTGTTGAGAAACAGGAACCCTCTTCCATTGCTGATGGGAGTGCAGGCTTGTGTAACCACTACGGAGGTCAGTCTGACAATATCTTAGAAAACTTGGAATAGCTCTGCCTCAGGACCCAGCCATACCACTTCTGGGTATACATCCAAATGGCTCTTCACCAAATCACAAGGAAGTTGCCTCATCTATGTTCATAGCAGCCTTATTTGTAATAGCTAGAAATTGGAAACAACCCAGATGTCCCTCAACTGAAGAATGGACATCTATACAATGGAATACTACTCAGCTATCAGAAACAAGGAAAATAATACAATTTTCAGCCAAATGGGTGGAATTAGAGAAGCTCATCCTGAGTTAGCTAACCCAGACTCAGAAGGATGCACATGGCATCTATTCACTTATAGTCGGATTTTAGCTATGTAGTACAGGATATCTATACTACAACCAATGCACCAAAGGGAACATGGACATAAACATTTTTGTTTGTTTGTTTTCTCTCCCTGTCACTGAGACACTTTTCCATAGTGGTACTTCCTTTAGGCCTCCAATGTATGAGGAGGCTCTTGGCCCTCATATGACTGCTGAAATGGGATGGTGGAATGTTATGTAGGGACCCTCCACTCTGGAAGAGTTGGATGGAAGTGTTAGGGGGTAGAGGGTGGGAGGGTGGGACTGGGAAGGGTGGAAAGTGGACACTCTTATGGAGATGTAACCTGAAGCAATAAATAAATTAAAAAATATTGTATATACTTTTTTGTTCTTTTACCTTATAATTTTTAATAGATTTTTATATTCAGATGTATGGTACATTTGAAATTTTGCTTTGAATTTAGAACTTTAAAAATTAATTAAAATATAATCAAGTCTTTTGCCCTGTCTTTTCTCTCTTCAACCTCTCCAAGGTAACCCTGCTCTCTCTCAAATTCATGGTCTCTGTTTCTTCAATCACTGTGGAGTGTGTGTGTGTATTCCTTAATATATTAAATACAAACTTCTCAATCCATGCAATGCTATTTGTATGTATATGAGTTCAGGACTGACCACTTGGTATTGGATAACCACTTGTATGTGTGACTGTGAGGGAGTAGCTCTTTCCTAGGGAAGACCATTTCTCCTGCTCTCAGGATTCCTTAAATTCCTATAAATTTTAGCCTAGGGTTGAGAACTAATAAGAATTCTCCTTTCTGAATATTGTTTTAATATTCTAGTCTTATTTGACTAGAATTCACAATATTGTTGAAATATCATGGGTATAACATGCCTGTAGTTTGTAGGAAACACAATCTCATAGTAAGACGTCCTCTGTCTCTTAAAACTTTTCTATCTCATTTTCTATGACATTCTCCGAGTCTTTGGCACAGGAATCATATTGTAGATGTGTGGTGCTTCCGTTTTAATAATATGTATTCCTTAGGAATTCCATACATGTGTACAGTGAATGTGATGAGAAGAGGAGCATGGCCAACGTTGATCTTCCTCTATTTTGCATCACTGAGAATTTGTCGGGATGGTTGTATTTTCCTTTGCATGTCCTCTGTTTGAAAGTACTTTTGTGAAACTGAAGATATAGAAATGCTTTGTGGGAGTAACACACAAAGCTCCAGGTATTTATTTAGCCACGGGGGATGGTGGTGGCTATGGCTGAACAATTTCATGCAAGGATTGGGCTGGCTTCATTGGAAGACACCACATGTATTCTGTATCTTAAAAGGTAGCTCATATCTCTGACATTTAAATGATCATTCTTGGAGAACATTTTTCTTTTTATCTCTCAATGTCAGTAGGAAATAAAATGTGCTTATTTGCTCATCAGATTGTATCTGAACCAAAGTGATATTTTGCGAGTAGAATGTGTACTTAGAGTTCTATAAAATTTTATGAGAAGGATAGAGAATTCTATAACCTAGTAGGTCCTTTTACCTCCTCCCTTCCTTCCCTTCTCCTTCCTTCCTTCCTTCCTTCCTTTCTTCCTTCCTTCCTTCCTTCCTTCCTTCCTTCCTTTCTTTCTTTCCTTCCTTTCTTTCTGCCTGCTTCCTCCTTTGCTTCTGTTTTTAGACAGGGCTGGATCTCATGTAGTTAGATAGTTCAGACTAACCTAGAACTCCCTATGTTGCCAAGGATGACTTTGAATTCCTAATCTCCCTGCCTCTGCATAATGAGTTCTCAGATACAGAAATGCACAATCACAGCCTATTTGTGCAGTTAGTGCTGGAAATTAACCCAGATCTTCCTGATAGTTAGCTATGAGTATTGGGTATGGATACTACCAACAGAGCAGTAACCACTTTCCTTATCCAAGCTCCCTGAAAATCCATAGCTAACACATTCAAGTAAAGCTCACACATTAGCTCCTGAAAACCTGCACCACATCCTCTGAATTTCTTAAAAGTTTACTATAAAAATTCTGCAACACTTAATAAAATTGGTTAGATTTTTAAAGTAAGAAATTTCCAGCTCCAACTACTGTCATTTTAGACTTGTTAATTCCTCCTATCTAGTGTGTGTGTGTGTGTGTGTGTGTGTGTGTGTGTGTGTGTGTGTGTGTGTGTG
>CAJQZJ010032546.1:2603342-2633831 GCA_907164525.1 Lophiomys imhausi
TGTGTGTGTGTGTGTGTGTGTGTGTGTGTGTGTGTGTGTGTGTGTGTACATCTTCTCTAGCTTGTGCTACTCTTGAAAAACTGTTGAGACTGTGGATGGCAAGGGACAGACCTCTAGTCTCAGTGTTTTGACAGGGAATTCTTATTATCAGGCGCACAGTACTTAGTGGCTGCCAGCTGACTCCTCAGAGAACTCTTGCCATCCCTCCACCTACAAAGACTTAAAACATCAGACATGTAGCTATGAAATGTTTAAGCAGCACTAAATTTCTTGTGTGGGCCCATCCCTTAGATGGAACCTGTAACATTATATTCATTGAAATATGGGTAGAACTTCAAACGTTATCTCTTCTAAAAATAATATTTTATATGTTAAATTAGACAATCAGTCTTTACAATGATTTTCCACTTCTTGTTGTATCTTCCAAGTTCATTGAATATTCATTGACTTGCTGATTGATAAACAAAGAATGAGAAGACCTAATATCCAGAGGTAAGCATTGTAAGTGTTCCTTGATCGCACCCCATCATTGTTATTTTTTGAGACATGCCCCCCCCACACACACTGATGGGGTGATATTATGGATTCTAAAGGTCAGGAAACCTGGGGACTTAATAAAATTATCAAATATCCACAAATCCTTGGTCTATGAAGTGCCAAAACAAATGCTGAAAAATGGCAGAGATATGGAGGCTAGTATGCTTCCTAATGGACCTGAATCAAATTGCTTAAAGCCTGGGTTCAGTTTATTCTTTGTAACATACCACAGTGGGACACCGTGAATGAAAAAAACACAGTGATTTATTGAAAGGTGTTATTGGACATTTTTTCACAGATAGATCTGATATTGTGCATATTTTCTCAAAATGTATTATGTAACATCCACAGTAATCTTTAGCTTAGTTATGTTCTTTGTGTATTTGTGTGTGTGTGTGTGTGTGTGTGTGTGTGTGTGTGTGTGTTTGCAAGTGTATATTCTTATGTGAACACATCTATGTTGAGGCCGGAGGTAAACATTGTAAGTCATCTTTGATCACACCCAATCATATTTTTATTTTTTTGAGACATGGCCCTCACTAAATATGGCATCCACTAATCCAACTAGACTGGCTGGCCAGCACTGAAGGATCTTAATATACCTGCATATGTAGCAGTGAAATCCAGGCACACATAGCTGTGCATGTCTTTTCAAGTGGTCTCTGGTACTCCAGACTTATGACCTCATGCTTGCATGACAGACCTTTTGCTAACTGATTTATTATCCCAGCTAAGAGGTAAATCTCTAACACACTGAAACAATAAAACTAAAATTTGTGTAAATTGAATCACCTGTCCAAAGCAAGGTTGTATCTGACATGTCTGGGATTAATTTCATGATGTCAAATCTTTTTTT
This sequence comes from Lophiomys imhausi, assembly GCA_907164525.1. Taxonomy (NCBI): domain Eukaryota; kingdom Metazoa; phylum Chordata; class Mammalia; order Rodentia; family Muridae; genus Lophiomys; species Lophiomys imhausi. Next base: position 2,604,736 of record CAJQZJ010032546.1, read on the forward strand.
CTCCATGGCTTCTAAAGTTTTTTTTTTTTTTTCTATACAGGCAATGGTATTTGATCATCTTTTCCTTTTCCAGTCAAGAAGTTGTTAGAACTCTCAGGTGTTAGCTTGGTGCACAGAAAGGTGTGGGTTTTTTTTTTATTTGTTTGTTTTGTTTTTTTAATATACATGTCTGGAGAAAGTTTCTGGTGTACAGCCTTGCCATCATTGTAATTGTCCTTCTCCTCCTCCTCATCATCATTGTCATCATCACTGTCCTCTGCAAAAATATACTCCTCAGTTACCACATGTCTCTGCACTTCTCTTCTTGGTTCTCTCTTTTCCTGCTGCTCTCCAGAAGCTAAGGATTATTCTTTCCTTCTTCCACACCAATTCCTTTTACTTTATAACTCATTTCTACAAATGTAAAAAAAAAAAATGATAGCTTTTACTTAAGTGCTGGTTAATACCTGGAGGAATTGAGAGAAACATCATCTTTTCTTTTGCATCTCGTAGAGGAGTCACAAAGACTGAGTTTTTGAGTATGTCCCTCATGCATCCTTTCATCAGTAATGGGAGGAATGTTAGCCAGGGAGAGAGGCAGCCATTGAGAAACAGCAGTAGGAGACACTGCCCTTCCTCATTTTCTCTGCCGGGCAGAAGTCAGCACCACATGCACAAGCTGACTCCCAAGGAAAACCCACAAAACTACAGAATAATTTGTTTCTAATCTTCAATTACTCATGTGGACTTTGTGCTTGGATTCTAAGCAAAAGTATTGTAAGTTTTTCATGAATCACAACAGTCTGTGCTAGTTTCTAAAGAGGGAAGAAATCAGCAGAACATTATAGGAAAGGACAGCTGCTTTACACTGTGTTAGTGTGTTTCTCTCTTAACCCGGCCATCTTCCAATTAATTGAGACTCTACCATATCATTTTTAAAACAGTCTTCACAACAAAAAAACTGAGTAGTTATTACTCTATTCTTAATCCACTAAACTAATCTGGCTTCTCCCCAGTGTAAAATCTCAGAGATTTGCACTTTGTGGCTTTCCTAATGCCGCTGAATATCTCCTGCTAGCTTTTCCTATGCCATTACTGAATGCCTCTACTTCTGCTCTTTAATTCCTCCTCCCCCGGAGGGCAGGAAGTTCAGTTCAATTCTCAACCCTGCTCAGTGATTGACTGTAAGTTACTTTATTGCCATGTCCAGGGGACAATTGGGACATAGTGCTTATGCAGCATTCAGAAAAGAGATTCTAAGTACAAGGATTGTAACCATATATGGATGTGGGTACAGAAATCAGTATTTGAATTACACAGTAACCTTATCCTTACAACACTGGATTCTCTCCTTTTCCTGGCAACATCACACTTGACACTTGCTTTGGTTTCATTTAGTGAAACAACTGGGCACTCATGGGAGGGACATAGCCATCTTTCCTGTCTGCTGCTGTTCCTACGATAGAAGTTTGAGAATGATGAAGAGATAAGGCAGATCACCTGAACACATGCTTCTGTAGAAGCTGGGGTCAATGCTGTGCAGCAGACATGGAGGAAGGTCTTTAATTCAGTGTGGTCAATGACTTAGTCCACTCCCAGAATCTCTGCTGCCTCTGTGTTTTGACTTTCCTTGTGTGTGTTTATGGGTACAAATATGCTTTACACATGCACAAATTTGTACACAGAAGCCAGAGAAGAACCTCGGCTGTCATTTCTTAGATGTCATCCATTTTTTTCTTTTTGAGACAAGGCCTCTCCTTCTGTGTGTACTTAACTGAATAGCCAGAGAGCCCCCAGGAAATACACATTTATGTCTCACAAGCTGTGGGATTGCTATTGTGCCTCACCATACGCAGTCTCACCCACTTATTTTTTATTGAGAATGTCATACAATGTATTTTGAACATATTCACCCCTCAGTTCCTTTGTATAACTTCTTCCAGATTCATCTCTACTTTCATACACAATTCCAACCTGTGTCCTTTAAAAACAAATAGCTCATTGATTCCAATTTTTCTGTCTATGAATTCTTGAAAATGAGGTCATCCAGTGGATTTTGGACAACCTACCAGGAGCTACCTTAAAGAAACCTGACTCTCCATCCCAAAGAAACATTTACTTGTCTGCAGCTCCACAGATAGAGTTGAGGACTCTTAAATTCCTTCCCACACTGAGCTAGAATGTTGAATGATTTGGCATGCCTTGTGCAGGCACCACAGATTCTGTAAGTGCAGCTACCCTACCATGTCCAGAAGACACTGTTTTTCTTTTCCATCCTTCCTGACTTCTGGCTCTTAGAACTTTTCCATCTCTTCTTAAAATGTGCTCCATGAGTGTTAGGAAAGAACTATAATATAGATGTATCTACATGTCCCATTTATGGCTGAGAACTCTACTGACATTTAAAATTAATTAATTATTATAGTTATCAGTAAATATAAACTGTAAGATTAGGCTGGTGGAGTAGCTGGCAGCTTGGCAGAGGAGCAGGCATTCTGGCCCACATGCCTTAACCAGTTGCCTAACTTATCCTGGAGAAAGAGCCCCAGTACCAAAGGTAGCTTATACCACCTGTAACCTAAATTCTGTGAATTAATATAAGTTGCTATATTAGGCCAGTAGAATTACCAGCAGCTTGGCAGGACCTTTGCCTGGGCTCGAGGAGAGTCTGGGAGTCTGGAAGTCCAAAGGTCCAGGACTGCTTGGATTGAGGGGCTATAAGGCACCACAGTCTTTTCCCCAATAATTAAATACACCAAGACCTTTTATTGTTTTAACACTTAGCCCTTAGCTGGGCAGACTCTCAATTAATTACTCTAAATTAACCCAGATCACCTAATTCCAAACTGCCATGTGCCTGTGATTACCTTCCAGTGTTCTCAAGATGTCTGTCTCCTTCTTTGTCCCAGCAGAAAGAGAGAGGGCTTCTCTGTGTGTGCTTAGGGTTCCTGTCTAATCTCATGAAGTCCTACCTTCCTATACTCTTCTGTTCAGCTAATTGGCCATAAGTAACTTATTAACCAATCAAGAGAATGCCTCAGAAGGGGCGATAACCAGATATCAGCATTGAATTCAACCTATCAGAAGCAATGATATTAGACCTTCCCTCAACATCTCCCCCTTTAAGTCTAACAAAAGGCTCCTTTTCTTAATAACAATAAATACAGCAATACACACAATACAGTGACAATAACAATAAATACAATAAAAACAGTTATGAAAACTAAAAGGCATGACATACATTCTCAATGTCCAGTCCAGATGTATTTGACTAGTAAACTAGGAAATGTATGCTATTACATATGTCTCTTGATGAGTTTAAGGCTTTATACCTAATTCAACTTCCATCCTAACTTACATTATTAACTAAATCATCTTAACCTTAAAACATCTTTTTAATTCCTAGATGGCTTAAAACTTATTGTGAGGCTATAACTATGCAGTCTTCAATCACATCAGAAACCTGAGAAGGATAAATATATCTGAATAGATAGGAACTGCAGAGCAAGCAACTTCTAAAACTATGAAATGACAGACAACTGACTGCCTGCACAGCTTCAGTTTCTATAATATTGGAGCCTTCTGGCCAAGCATATCTCACAGACTTAGTTTTAGAGCAGGAAATAAGATTTTCCCATTCTGTCTTTGCAGAAGCAGGCCATTGATTTACCTGCATTGAGGCTTTGGTCCATCTTTGGACTGTGTATAGTCTGTTAAGAGAACAGGGGAAGTTAACTAAGTTAACTGCCCAGTAGGAATTATCTCCTGATTGAGATTTTTTGATGCTCATCATCTCCTTCCAAATCCAAAGGGACCTGTCAGGAGCTCACAGTCTCATGTTAAAGAATTTTTAAAATAATAAAAATATCTTTAAATGCCATATTCTACAGATCTCTTGAGGTGTTTGAAGATCATCTATCAATATCCATTGAGCAAGCAAATGTTGCTTGTCTCTAACGACTTAATATCTGATTAAATTAGAACCTCTGAGATTAACTAACTTAATTATCTTAATAAAATCACAAGTTTAAATGACTATCAACTTGCCTTTCTTAATTATCCTAAACAGTTTGTAATAGTTTCTATCAAAAGGACTAGAACTTCACATTGCAATTTTAAGAATTACATAGGTATAATACCTAATCAAAATATAGCATTAATTGTGTATCAATATACAAAGGTCTATAGGAATAGATTCAATAATCTATCCTTTTTTTCTATCACTCTCATATGTCTATAACCTTAATTTTGTATTAATAATGAAGATCTATAGTAGTAGATTCAATAATCTATCCTTTTATCTTATCAATTCAATATTACATATCCATATTCCCCCTCTTTTTTCTTTTCAAGTTTTCTTCCCCCATAGAAGAAAGAAGGAAGGATAAAAAAAGAGAAAGAAAACCCTGAGCCTAACCTACTACACCTAGCTTAACAAGACCCTATAACAATTTGTAACAATTCCCCATAAACAATATCTATCATCCACCCCACTTTTTGGGAATGGGACATGGTTCTCTTAAAACTGCTTCCTACTGAACTGGGACAGAGAAAACCTGTTTGGAGAAAAAAAAATGGAAAAATGGTTAACCAAGTTAATTGTAACATTTGTTGTTCAGTCTCTATGTGCTCAGCAATTTGAATGTCCTGAGCAGTTTGTAGTCTGAAGCTGTACTTTGGGTAGGAAAGTTCAGGGCTTTATTGAAGCCCTTTCTGGGACAGTCTTTGAGGCTGGGCCATCTCAGCAAGCTGTTTGAAATTGTTCTTGATGCAGATTTTTGAGGAACAGCTATTGAGGCAGTCTATGAGATTGCATCATTTGGGTTACTTGTCTTATCTTCTTTCGACTCTGGTCCCATTATTCTGAAAATATATAATTTCTCACAAGTAACATATAGTTCTGCAATTACCAAAATGCCTTGGATGTGCAGAATGTACAAATCAATTAAGAAATATTTTCTGTTCTTTGACCAGAGGAAAGACTTTGGTAAGTCTCCATTCATGCCATAAAAAGATGGCATGTAATGTCTTTCCTAGAACAAATTGTTTTTTGGCAATAGAAGGAAAACAATTTTTTTATTTTTCAAAAGAAATCTTCAAAATTTGAAACTAAAATTTATCTTTAAGTGTATATAAAACATAATAATTTTAACTTTCTATCAATATCTATTATAACAAACAATCTTAAATTTCTACCAATATCTATTAATATAACAAAATAATCTTAAGTTTTTAATAATGAAAGAAACAAAAAATAGAGTTAGGGAAAGAAGGAAATCCCATAACCCAATTCTTATTTTTTAACATCACATATCATATATCCATTTATCCTAGATGACAACAAACAATCACAACACATAACATAACACACACACACACACACACACACACACACACACACACACACAAAACCTTCCAACCCATCTCTTGGGAATGAAGTGTAAATATTTTTGGGTATGCTTCAAAAAAATGAGATATGGGCCAATTCCCGTTAAAGTTACCTATAGCTTTTGTTTTCCAGTCTCTGTAGGACCAATCATTTTTGGACTAGTGCCTTTAAAAATGATTTGCATGCAAAGTTTTTAAGAAAACAGTGATTGAAGCAGTGTGTTAGGTTGAATCTTCTGGCCTATTTGTCTTGTTGTTATTGTCATTCAATCCTTGGCTCTGAAAATAAATTTTTGCTCTAAATTTCATCAAGTAAATGGCATAGAACAACTTTGTAAGTCCATTTTAAGGCATAAACTCTATCCATCCTGGATAAAAGATTGGAATATCATGAACACCATACAGTTAATAAAATACTCTTACCATGTGAAGACGTTCATGTTTGAGCTAATAGGAGGTTCTTCCTGGTCAGAGCTAATCTTTATAAGTTTTGTTGTAAACCACATTTTTTTCATTTCCTATAGACACATAGGCATAACCATGTCCCCATCTTAAAACCATTTCGGGTTTCCACTCTAAAGTTAAAATATCCTTATAATATTTTGGTTGATTTAATTCCTCAGTTTTTTTGTATAACCCAATGTCTCTCAGCTGCAGTGGTACCTTTTCACCAACATTTAGGAAATTCAAAGTTAGCAAAGCATTGTGTAATCTATCCCTGGGATTCTTTATTTCCCCCTTTTGTTTAAAAAGCATCTCTTTTAAGGTACGATTAGATCTTTCTACAATTGCTTGTCGTGCAGGATTGTGTGCTATACCAGTAACATGCTTTATATTATAATATGCAAAGAATTGCTCATTTTATTAGATACATATGCAGGAGCATTATCAGTCTTAATTTGTGCAGGTACACCTATAAATGTCATTATTTCTAATAAATGTGCAATAGTACAATCAGCTTTTTCAGAACTTAAAGCAGTTGCCCATTGAAACCCTGGGTATGTATCAACGGTATGATGTACATACCATTGTTTTCCAAATTCTGCAAAATGATAAACACCCATTTGCCAAATTTCATTCTTTTCAGTACCTCTAGGGTTACTAACAGCAGGTAATGGAGTTTGGTTATACAGAGAACAGGTAGGAAATTTTTAAATTATTTTTCTGGCTTGTTGTCAGGTAATAGAGAATTTTTTCTTTAAATCTGAAGTGTTAACATGATGTTTCTGATGAAATTTTGAGGCTTCAAACACATTTCCTATGAGTAATTGGTCCATCTCCTCATTTCCTTGTGCCAGTGGACCTGGAAAACCTGTATGAGATAGAATATAGGTTATATGTAATGGGTTATTTCTACTTATGATGACCTGTTGCAATTGTATAAATAAAGAAGTTAATTCTGTGTTATTGGGAATAAATTCAGCAGTTTCTATATGCAACACAACTCTTTCTGCATATAGAGAATCAGTAATTATGTTAAGAGACTCAGAAAAATCTAATAACACCATAAGGATTGAATACAATTCTGCTTTTTGAACTGAGGTATATGGACTTTTGATTACCTTGCTTATTTTATCTGTCTTAAAACCTGCCATACCCATCTTGTTAGCATCAGTATAGAAGGTTGGCTAATCAGGAATTGGCATGGTTTTACAACATGAGGAAGAATCCAATTAGTTCCTTTTATAAATTGTATTTGTTTGCTTTTTGGAAAATTGTTACTAATTTCTCCCAAATAATTACTGCAAGCTGTTTACCAATCTTCATTGATTACCCACAATGACATAATCTTAGCATTTGTAAGAGGCACTACTATTTCAGCCAGGTTCATTCCTGATAATTGACGTGGTCTTATTCTACCTTTTACAATTAATTCAGAAATCTATTCTATGTATGTCTTAATTTTTTTACTTTGTTTATATAAGAAAATCCATTCCATAATACTATCTTCCCGTTGCATAGTGAGTCCTGTAGGGGAATGAGTTGATGGTAAGATAACCAAAATACAATCAAGTTGAGGATCAATTCGATCTATGTATGCATCTTGCAATCTTTGTTCTACCAACATTAATACCTTTTCTGCCTCAGTAGTTAAACATCTTGGACTGTTTATATTTGAATCCCCTTGTAATGTTTGAAACAAATTACTTAACTCATAAGTACTTAAACCAAGGGTGGGCCTTAGCCAATTTATATCTCCCATTAATTTTTGAAAATCATTAAGAGTTTTTAATTGGTCTCTATGGATCTGTACCATTTGTGATCTTATTCTCTGTTGACTTATTTTATAGCCCAAATAGTTGATTGAAACTCCTCTTTGTATTTTTTCAGGAGCAATTTTTAACCCCCATGTGGTAGAATTCTTTGAATTTCCTTAAATAAGTCCTCTAAAATAACTACATAAGAATCAGCCAACAAAATATCATCAATAGTGATAGATAATAAATTGAGGAAATTGCTTATTAATTATTTCTAATGGTTTTTGAAATATTGACACAGAGTTGTACTATTCAACATTCCCCGTGGAAGTATATTCCAATGATACCTCTTGATTTGTCTACTGTTATTAAGAGTAGGTACAGAGAAAGCAAACCTTTCCCCATTATGCAATGGAATTGAGAAAAAGCAGTCTTTTACATCAATTACTTTTAAAGGCCATGACTTTGGTAATACAGAAGGTAAATGTATACCAGGCTGCAAAGGACTCATAGGTTGAATTACTTTATTAACAACTCTTAAATCTGTTGCTATTCTCCTTTTACTAGATTTCTTTTTTACCACAAACACAGGAGAATTCCATGGGCTGGTAGACTGTTCTATATGACGAGCCTCCAGCTGTTCTTTTACCAATTGCTCTTGTCATGCTCTGTTTCACATGTGATAATTTGCGATTTCCTATAAAATGTGTAGGAACCTTTTGAAGTTGCCCGTTTGGATTCCAAGACACCTGTGAGAGGACAGTGACATCAGCTCCTGTGTCAAGCAATCCTTCTATTTCAAAACCATTTATTTTTATTGTTAATTTTGGTCTTTATCACTCACCATTATTTGCCAATATACACGTTTTTCAGTATTTTCAACTGCTCCTGTTCTATTGGAAAAAAACTTTCCCTTGGCATAAAAACAGCAGCAGTTGGGCAATTTTGTCCCCTGAATTAATTGTCAATTCTTTCCATATGGATGTCATAATTTTAATTTCTTCCTTGAAATATCCATCTATAATACCTGAATGAATCCTTGACAAGTTAATCCACTTTTCCAATTATTATTCCTACTGTGCCTGATGGCAAGGGACCACAAACACCAGTGGTTAACATACAATGTTCATCTATTTTGGATAATATTTTAGATTCATCTGTGGTCAAATCTAAAGCTGGAGTATCTTCAGTAGCCTCTAAAAGATCAGCAATAGTTAATTTTGTTCTTCCTGCCTGTTTGTTTCCCTCTGGTTGGATGATGGAGGACAGTTCACATTGTTTTGGGGGGCCTGAACCGGTAAGCCCCTCCATGCAAGGGGTTACCTTTGACATCCATTTCAGCTCTACAATCCTGGAACCAGTGTTTATGTCTTCCACAAAGAGTACAAAATCTTGGAGACCTTAACCTTCTATTGCTATTAAAAGCCGTTTGTTCCCTTTTATGACCATGTTCTTCAGAGTCCAAGCACATATCATTTCGAGTTCTGGAGGTTTCAGCCTTACGCTATCTTTGGAAATGACCAGTTTCAGCATTTTTAAAGCACTCACTAAGACCCCTAACAACAGCTTTTGCTATGACATTAGTCTGATGCTCCTGAAAACCAATATCAGTAGTTTCTCTTATGCATTCATCTGCTGGGGCTCCTCAAGCTTTCAATGGTCTAATTTCTCTTTGACATTCAGCATTTCCATTTTCATATGCCAAGGCATTTATCAAATCCTGTCTGGCATCAGGATTATCCACATCTCTCTCCTTAGCTAAAGTCAATCTCCCCCAAAAAGTCTGAGAAGTTTTCCTGAGGACTTTGTATTATCTTAATAAATGATGTAAATCTTTTCCTAGTCTCAGCAACCATATCCCAGGCTCTCAGAGCTGTAACATGACATTGTTCTATCACAACATCTTCAAATTGAGTTTGTAACTGTATGTCAGCAAAGGTCCCTCACCAAGCATTTGGTGGGTTGTGACATTTATTTCCCTTGCCATATTTTGTTGCTCTAATTTTGTGGCTTCATGTCTCCACTATGACAACCATTTTAATTTCTGGCTACCTTCTAGCACAGCTGCTATCAGTCCCTTCCAATCTTGGGGAATGACTCTACTTTGTACAGCCCAATTTTTTAACATTTGTTTAACAAATGGTGAATGCATTTCATAAGAGACAATGGACTCCTTAAATCTTTTTAAATCCAAAGTGTCTATTGGATGCCATGTTAATTCCTGATGGAGTTGACTGTTATTATTATCAGGCCTAATTTGAAACATAACTGGAAATGCTGATGGTGATTGTTTAGCACCACACAACTCCTCTGGGTGGGCACTTGGTTCCACATTAGCACCATTTCCTACCAGGTTTTCTACAGGTAAAAGTGGTGGCTGTGGAGAGCTAGCTAGAAAAAGAACTTGGCATGTTCAGTTCCATTCACCTGCTCTGTGAGAATTTTCTTAAGATTCTCAATCTGCATTTCTATACTTTTTAATTGTGTAACAGACATCATCCTTATGAAAAACCAATAAAAGAAAAAAAGTAAACAGCATAAAACATCCACTCTAATTGAAAAACAGTATAGAGGTCATCAGTAAACATTGCCATATTATCAACAACTGATATCATAGTTTCAAAATCTGCAGTTTTCTCTATAGTTTTGAAAATAAAATTACCCATAATGCCTTACCACGTGAGCCCCACCTGAAAATGCAAATTAATTAATTATGGTAGTTATTAGTAAATATAAACTATAAGATTAGGCAGGCAGAGTATCCTGCAGTTTGGCAGAGGTGTGGGCATCCTGGCCTGCATGCCTCAACCGGTTGCTTAACTTATCCTGGAGAAAGAGCCCCGGGCCAAGGGTGGCCTACACCACCTGTTACCTAAACTCCGTTAATTAATACAAGTTGTTATATTAGGGCAGTAGAATTACCAGAAGCTTGGCCAGAGTTTCACCTGTGTTCAAGGGGAGTCTGGGAGTCTGGAAGTCCAAAGGCCCGGGAGTGCTTGGATTGAGGGCCTATAAGCCACCACAGTCTTTTCCCCAATAATTAAATACACCAAGACCTTTTAATGTTTTAACACTTAGACTTTAGCTGGGCAGACTCTCAATTAGTTACTCTAAGTTAACTTGGATCACCTAATCCCAAACTGCCATGTGCTTGTGATTACCTTCGAGCATTCTCAAGATGTCTATCTCCTTCTGTGTCCAAGTGGAAAGAGAGAGGGCTTTTCTGTGTGTGCTCAGGATTCCTGTCTAATCTCAGGAAGTTCCACCTTCCTATACTCTTCTGCCCACCTAATTGGCCATAAGTAACTTTTATTAACCAATCAAGAGAATGCCTCAGAAGGGGCAGTACAGTAACCAGATATCAGCATTGAATTCAACCTATCAGAAGCAATGATATTAGACCTTCCCTCAACAATTTAGTCTCTCTACTCTGACCACTTGTAAATGTATGAATTAACCACCATCCTCTAGACAAAGAATCTTCTCTGAAAAGGTCTGTATACCTGCTCTTTCACATGGATTCTGGGGAGTTGAACTCAGGTCCTTGTGCTTGAATAATTACTGCTAGAGCCACTAGCCTAGCATTTGTATCTTTATTCTGTCTTGATTTTTTTTTTTTAGTGTTCGATATCATGCATGCAAATATCTTATTTTGATTAAATATATCCCTACTCCTTTCCTTCTATTTCCCTTTATACCCCCACTAAATTTTTCCCTACTAACTTAAGGTACTCTTTAATTAATGCCACTGATCCTACTTAGTGCTGCATCCAAGCAAGAAGTAGGGTGGGAGGAATGCATAAATGATACTTCCACATGTGTACTCATCATTTTGTATGTGTGTGTATCTGAGTGCAAGTGCATGTGTACATCAGTGGTTGACTTTGGGTGTTTTTCTCTTACTTTCCATTTATTTTTGAGGCAGGGTGCCTCAATGAACTGAGCTCAACAACTCCTGTTGCCAGTAATCCCCTAGAATCCATCTGTGTTGGTTCTGGTAGTACTCGGGTCACAGAAGTCTATCATCTTACTTGATTTTTGCATGGGTGATGAAGGGCTGAACTCTGTGGCTCTTGTCTGTACAGCATGTACTTCACCCAGTTAATCATGAGCATGAAATACATGTTTGATCTTCTAAGTGTATACTCTCCAGGCAATGAAATGTGCCCTAATTTCACTCTTGAAATCCTATTGCATCCATTTTACTACAGCCATTGTTTTAGGGCAAGACCGAGGCAACTAGGAAGACCACAATTGATTTCTACTGTTAGTGCCTTATAATACTTAACTTAAAAAACATATCATGTGCATTGTGGTGTTTTGTTTTTTGTTTTTTTGTTGGTATGTGTAGCACATGCATGTAGTACACAACCAGGCCTGAAGAGATTGTCAGGACCCCTTAGAACTGGAGCTAGCATACAGTTGTAAGCCTCTCAGTGTGAGTGCTGGGAATTAAAAACATTTACTCTATGAGAGTAGCAAGTGGTATTATTATTATTGAAAAAATGCATACAATGCATACTGATCATGGTTTTCCTCTCCCACAACTCATCCTTGATTCTCCCCACCTCTCAACAAACCTACTCAACTCCTTTTTGTTTTTATCTTTATTTATTACTTCGTTATATCTCTATCACAGTGCCCTCTTTCTACCCATCCCAGTCCTACCCTCTCACCCTCTCCCTTGACTCCCTCCTATCCTACTCCTCCAGAGTAGGGTGTCCATGCATATTAGACCCCCCCCCCAGTGAGTTCAGTAGTCATTTGAGGGCTAAGAGCTTCCTCTTGCACGGGGGGCCTATATGGCAGGATCACTAGGGAAAAATGTTCCAGTAACAGGTAACAAATCTATGTTTTTGTTCCTTTTGGTGTGTTGGTTGTAGGATAGTTATCCTGTACTGCATGGCTAAAATCCAATTATAACTTAATAAATGCCATGTGCATCTTTCTGAGTCTAGGTTAGCTCACTCAGGATGAGCTTTTCTAGTTCCATCCATTTGGCTGCAAATTGCATGATTTCCTTATTTCTGATAGCTGAGTAGCATTCCATTATGTAAATACACCACAGATTGTATGTTTGTTTGTTTTATGCAGTCATCGGTTGAGGAAAATCAGTTTTTTTTCCAGTTTCTAGCTATTACAAGTAAAGCTACTATGAATATAGTTGAGGAATTCTTTACATAATTTAGATATGTATCCTCTATTAGATGTATAGTGGGTAAAAATATATTCCCACTCTGTAGAACGCTATTTTGCCCAAGTGATGGTGTTTGCCACATGGAAGCTGTACAGCTTCATATAGCATGATTTATGAGTAGCTGTTCTTAGTACCTGAGCTATTGGCATTCTGCACAGAAAATCTTTTCTTGTGTCAATGACTTCAATCCTGTTTCCTACTTTTTCCTTTATTAGATTCAGAGTATCTGGTCTTATATTAAAATCCTTGGTCCATTTGGGTCCAGTTTTGTCCAGGCTGATACATGTGGATTTATTTGCATTCTACTATATGCAGCGATCAATTTGACCAGCACTATTTGTTGAAGATGCTTTTTTTTTCTTCCAGTACAATATTATTTTACTTTTCTGTAAAAAATCAGGTTTCAACAGGGATGTGAACTAATGTCTTGATCTCCAATTGCACTCCATCAATTGAAATGTCTGATTTTATGTTAATAACATGCTGATTTTATTACTATAATCCTGTAATAGTACTTGTTATCTGGGATGATGATGCTTCCAGCAAGTTCCTTTATTATTCAGGATTGTTTTATATATTCTCTTTTTTTGTTTTATTTTATTGCAATTGTAATATAAGTACAATATTTACCCCTTCCATTTTATCTGTCCAAATCCTTATGTATTGACCTCTCATCTCTCCTTCAAATTCATGGACTCTTGTTTCACTAATTGTTAATTTCTATTGCATGCATTTATATATGTATGTGAATACATGCATATTATTAAATATAACCTGTTACTTCCATTTAATGTACATGTTTTTGTGTTTTCAAGACTATGTTTCATATGGGGCTGAAAGTTCCACCCCCCCGTGGAAAATTTTGTTGGAAATTTATTGGGGATTGCATGGAATTTGTTGATTGCTTTTGATAGAATGACCAAAGTCACTATATTAATGCTACCACTTTATGAGCATGGAAGATCTTTCCATCTTCTGAATTCTTTTTTTTTTAAATAAATTTATTTATTTGTTGCTTCAGGTTACATCTCCATCATATTGTCCTCTTTCCCCCCTTCCCAGCCCCACCCTCCTACCCTCTACCCCCTAGCCCTTCCATCCCACTCCTCTGGAGTGGAATGTCCCTACATAATAGTCCCTGGTCTCAGTTCAGAAGTCATATGAGGGCCAAGAGCCTCCTCATACACTGGGGGCCTACAACGCAGTACCACCAGTGAAAAGTGTCTCATTGCCAGGGAGAGAAAACTAAAAACAAACAAACAAACAAACAAAAAGTCTATGTCCATGTTCCCTTTGGTGCATTGGTTGTAGTATAGATATCCTGTACTATATAGCTAAAGTCCGACTATGAGTGAATAGATGACATGTGCATCCTTCTGAGTCTGGGTTAGCTCACTCAGGATGAGCTTCTCTAGTTCCATCCATTTGGCTGAAAATTGAATAATTTCATTGTTTCTGATAGCTGAGTAATATTCCATTGTGTAGATGTACCACAGTTTTTTAATCCATTCTTTGGTTGAGGGACATCTGGGTTGTTTCCAGTTTCTAGCTATTACAAATATGGCTGCTATGAACATAGATGAGGAAATTTCCTTGTGATTCACCATCTTCTGAATTCTTATTCAATTTCTTTTTTCATTGTCTTAAGGCTTTTATTAAGCAATTATTTTACTTCCTCAGTTAGAGTTATATTATGTCTTTTTCTTTTTAAGAGTATTGTGAAAGTATTGTTTCCCTGATTTCTCTCTCAGTATGATTGTCATTTTTATACAGGAAGGCTACTGGTTTTTGCACATTAATTTCTTCCTGCTTCTTTTCTGAAATGTTTTAATCAGCAATAGACGTTTTATAGTGGAGATTTTAGGATCTTTTATGAATAAAATCACATAATCTGCAACTAAAAAGACTTTGACTTCAACCTTTCCTATTTCTATCTCCTTGATCTCCATCCGTTGTCTTTTTGCTCTAAATCTTCAAATACTATATTGACTAGGCATAGACATATCCTTTTCTTCTTCCTGATTTTAGTGGAAATGCTTAATTTCTCTTCATTTATGTTGATGCTGACTATAGGCATATTATAAGTTATCTTTCTTGATGTTTTATGCCTAGTCTTTCCAGGACTTTTATCATGAAGTTGTATTTTATTAAAGGTCTTTTTAAAATCTAATAGTCGATCATGTGGCTTTGTTTTTGAATCTATTTCTGCAGTGGATTACACTTATCAACTTACCTATGATAAACTCTCCCTTCATTTTTGAATGAAGCCTAATTGATCATGGAAAATGATTTTTTGTTGTGCTCTTGGATTCAGATTGCAAGTATTTTATTTAGAAATTTTCCTCTACATTCATAATTCATATATTTTTTGCAATTTTCTTTTTGTTGAGTATTTATATGGATAGTTATTAAAATAATTGGGGACTCAAAAAAAGAATTTAAAGTGTTCCTTCAGTTTATATTTTCTGGCATTATTTAAGGAGTTAATTCATAATTTGAGGCATTAATTTTTCTTTGAATATCTGGTAGATTTCTGTCCTGAATTCACTTGGACCTGTTTGTTTTTTCATTGGGAAACTTCTAATAGCTTTTTTTATTTCACTATGAGTTATGTGTCTGTTTAATTTGTTTATTTGACCTTGATTTAACTTCAGAGGGATAGTATATATCTAGAAAATCATCCATTTGTTTTAGTTTTCCACTTTGGTGGTGTACAGATTAAATTATATCCTTATAGTTTTCTGGATTTCTTCAGTATCTGCTATAATTTTTCCTTTTCCTCTTGTATTTTATAAATTGGATTCATTTAATTTGGCTAATGATTCACCAGTCTCATTAATATTTTCTCAAAGAAACAACTCTTTGTTTTATTGATTATTTATATTTTATTGTTGTTCATTTCTTTTTACCTTATTGATTTAAGCCCCGAGTTTGATTATTTCTTGCTGTTCATTCATTTCAGGTGTTATTTATTCTTTTTGTTCCAGGACTTTCAGGTATGTTTTCATTTTCACTCAATTCTAGAAAGATTTTTAATTTCTTTCTTAATTCTATCTTGTCCCATTTTTATTCAGTTTGGAGTTTTTTGGTTTTCAATATGTAGGTCAATATGTGATTTTAGCTACCTTGGTGTTTCTTTTGTGAAATTGGGTGCCCCTGTGTTTGGTGCAATGATGTTTAGATTGCAATATCCACTTGGTGGATATTTGTCCCTTGATGAATTTGTAGTACTTACCTATTAACCCTCACACAGCGAGAGTGGGTGACATTATCCCCCTACTCTCATCAAACAAAAGGTCACCCCCTAAAAAAACCAACTAAACAGAGAAATACAGAATTTAAATAAGACTATAAATCAAATAGACCTAATAAATCTTAACAGGTTTTTTTAATTAGGTTTCGGTTGAAGTCTATTTTGTCAGATATTAACATGCCTACAATTGCTTGATTCTTCACTTCATTTGATTGGAATACTTTTCCCAACATTTTAAGCAAAGGTTCTGTGTTTCCTTGATAGAGAGATGTGTTTCTTAGCAGAAATATGCATAGTATTTTCTAATCCAGTCTATTATATACCAATTTATGGGATAATTAAGAAAATTAATATTAACTTATCAATAATTAGTGTTTATTGATTCTTATTAATAAATTTGGTGGTATGGTATTGGTTTCTTTCCCATCTTTTGTTTACTATTCTCTGATTTATTGCTTGTGGCTTGTTGAGTGTGACTAATCTCCTAAGAGTGAAATTTTCCTTCTAGTACATTCTTAGAAGTGTGTTGATAGACAAATTTGCTTAAATTTGGTTGTATTGTGGAATATTTTTCATTATCCATTGACTGTGTTTGTATTTTTACTGAGTATAGTATTCTATGCTAGTATCCATGGTATCTCAGAGTTTGGATTACATCTGTTCAAGTTCTCTAGCTTTCAGAATCTCCTTTGAGAAGACAGGTGTTATCTTAATGGGCTTGCCTTTATATGTTACTTGGTCTTTTCTCCTTACAGTCTTTAATATTCACTATTTTCTCTACACATTTAATATTTTGATTATTATGTGTCATGAAAAAATTATTTTTTTGGTTCTATTTGTTGTTCTATATGCTTCTTTCACCTTGATAAATATATCCTATTTATTCTGGAGAATTCTTCTATGATTTTGTTGAAAATATATTCTATCTTTTTGAACTGGGTTTCTTCACATTTTTTTTATTCCTCTTATTTGCATATTTGCACTTTTCATACTGTCCCAGATTTTCTAGATGTTTTCTTCCAGATTTGTTTTAAATTTAACATTTTCTTTGACTGAGGTTTCCATTTTTTCTATCTTGTTTTCAATGCCTGAGATTCTCTCTTCCATATCTTGTATTACGTTTGTTAGGCTTACCTTTGAGATTTTTGTTTTATATCCTAGAGTTTTCATTTCCAGTTTTACTTCAGTTTGGGTTTTCTTTTGTGATTCTTCTTTTACTTTCATGTCTTGAACTGTTTTATTTTATTTTTATTTACTCACTTCTTGTCTTTTCATTTGGGATTATTCATATTCTCTTTAAGGTTCTTTACTATATTCATAATTGTCATTTTGTAGCACTTGTCTTTGCTTCTGCTTTATTCCATTTCTCAGGGCCTACTCTAGTAGACTTACTGAGCTCTGTTAGAGGCAATTCCTTTTGGGTATTCCTGCTTGTGTCTTTGTTTGAGATCTAGGCTTCCACAGTGAGGATGATATGATGACTGATATGATTTTAGATGTTGATACCTGGTCCTGTCTTTGTTGGGCCAGTGTTCCATTCTTTGATTGCTCTTACTCTGTCAGAATCTTAGGCAATTGTGATGATGGTGGATCCTTGGCAGAGAGTGCTTCTACATGTCAGTAGATAACAGAATATCATAGAGATGGGCTAGGAAAATAGGCTAAGAGGGGTCATGGGAAAGAGTTAGTCGGATTTGCTTCACACCAAGAAGTTCCCAGCAAATGGAAGTTTGGTGGAATAAGTCACCTCTGAATGTAGACTACTGTGAAACAAAAAATATGTATAAAGAGACATGGAAGAAGCAGCTAGGAAGACACTAGGGGTGAAGTCTCCAGTGAATAGTGTTGAAAGAGCAGCAGGAGTACCTGTAAGCAGGTTGCTACAGGACTGCAGGAAAGTCTGGAGATAGTGTTGTGTAGGACATGAAGGATAGTAGAAAGCACCTAGCTGTGTAACAGTAAATTTTTATTTATAAAACATATCTCTGTGGTTCTAGGCCCAAATAACTCATGATTGGAAGCCCCTCCAAACCAATTCCAAATCTGTCACTTGCTCACTGTTTCTGCATTCTGGACACACTCATTCTGGCCTGGGTGCTCTGGCTGTGGCAGCTTTCCCAGTTGGACCAAAAATAGTCCAAATCTGCCAAAAGGCATACTTTGTCATGCTCTCCACCTATGTGGATAACTGATGGGGAGCACAAGATGATGATGAAGTCTCTTGGTGGGTGAAACAGGAGGAGTGACCTGTGACCACGTGAATCTTGACTTAAATCTCTTGAACAGCCATAATGAATTGGCAATGTGATTTTTGGCAGAAGTTTTCGCATGCTTCCAAGTCATGCCCTTGGGCAGCGTGTCCCTCCATAGCTTTCCTTAAAGAGGGGTTGAGGAGCAGCAGAAGGTCAGGAGATTTCATGACTTGTCATGAAAATCTGAAGTTCTTTTTGACAGTGTTGTTGCCATGGTTCCTGGTGGGCTCACCAGGGAACATCCCAGTGCAAAGTCACATGATCTAAAAGATCATCCTTCCTTGGTGTGCTCCCAAGGACACACCATATCCAGACGTAAATCTTTCACCAGTAAGTCCAGGCTTTTGCTATTCCAAGATCCCTGTGCTGCTAAATGCTATCACTAACCCTACCACATAGCTGAGTGTCATCAGAGTATTGCTACTAAATGTCCATGGAAAAAAATGCTTTTGGGTATCTGTAGGCTGACAAACAGGAATGAAAATGGGCTTGAAGGGAAGACTGAGAGGGTACAAAATAAAGAGCTAAGCTGGGTCCGTATCAACAGGCAGAGTCCTCAGGTAATAACCAGCAAGTGTTTTTAAGTGCTGAGCCATCTCTCAAGTCCCAGGAATGTGGCATCTTAACAGGACATTCTCATAGGGAGGATGGGTTCATAATTCACTTCTTGATAGCCAGAACAAATAGAAAGGAATAATCAGAATGCCTTGGATTTCTATGAATGTCGATGGCAGTGAGTCATATTCTGTAGTAAACTTCATAACATCATAGCATGTTGAAGAGAACAGGATAGAAAAAGTTCGGTTAGATATCACTTTTTTTTTTTAGTTTCTAGATTTTGAAAAATAGTTTCTCGATGTTTCTAGACACTAGGTATGTATACATGACACAAAAGCAGAAATATAACCATCTAGGGGAACAAAGGGGGCCAATGGAACTGGGGAAGTGTAAAAAACAGAAGAGCATGGAGGAGTGGATATGAGTATGCTCAACATAAAATAAATTGATGTATGAAAACTTCAAACCTTAATAAAATAAAAACAAATTTGGAATATATATATATATATATCAACATGACACCTTGGGTATGAACTCTAAACATGAGAAAAAGGAAGGACAAGGTTATGATGTTACAGACAGGCAGAAGCAAATCAGGAAAGAGGATTTTAGCCTTATGTGAGAATTTGTTCAATGGGAACTCAGAGTCACACCTGTGGTAGTTAAGGAGGAGACAGATGTGTTGAAACTACCACAAGCCAGGCACTACTACAAAATTGTGTCACCAAGCTCCAGCTGCCACCTTATAGATCAAGTCAGAATGTTGCTGGTGTGACAGAGGGATCATTAGTATTCTTTAGTGATTATGTGATGTAACCACTCAGTAGCCATGTGAACTTGGCTGCCCAGTGCATAGCTCTAGCACAAGTATTGATCAGGTTCAGTTCATCTTGGTTTCAGTTTTCTTGCTCTAAACATCAGTGATTTGTCCACATTTTCCTTTCTATGATATTCATCTATTTTAACTTAAAATACGTACTTCGTTCAAAAATGTTTTTACTCAGCTAACTATATGTAGTTCAGTTCCTTTATTATGATTCAGACTATCATCAGTAGTTTATCACTGAGGCTGAACAACATCCCATATTGTGATCATGAATACTGCAGAACACTACAACTAAGAAACTGGCCTGCACTGATGTATGACTTCCTAAACCTCATGACCACCCTCTGAAGAAGGAAATGGTTTACTTTTCTTTCATTATTTTTCTCTCTTTCTTTGTGGTGTGTGTGTGTGTGTGTGTGTGTGTGTGTGTGTGTGTGTGTGTGTGTTCATGTGTGTGCATGTGCATGAGAAAGAGATGCCTGTCTGCAAATATATAGGTGTGAATGTGATATGGGGCCCAAAGACTGATGTCCAGAACCATCTTGGTGATCATCCTCAATTTCTATTCTTATTCATTAAGATAGGGTCTCTCAATGAAACCTAGAGCAAGTCTCCCAAGCTAGTCTGCTCTGTGGATCCCCATACTTTCCTTCTGGAGCTGAAATACCTCAAGATTTCATGTTTACCTAGTATTTTACATGGGTACCAGAGACTCAAACTCTACTCCTCATGCTTGAACATACTTGCACTCACTATTGATGGATTTCCCAGTTCCATCATTTCTGTTTTTGTAGATAGCAGAAGCTTTAAAAAGTTAAATGATACAAAAAATGATTATTCAAAATATGTTATACAGACTGAACATCAGAACCTTTCTGTGCATTTTCCTTGAACACAATTTGCTATGGGTGTGTATAAACATTGAAGAGGAGGATGCTATGTATATCACATACAAGGGGCCATGAGCATCATAGCCTAGTGTTTTTGAGTGTATACCTTTATTGCTCACCCTTCTCTTTCTTAATTAACTGTCTCTATTTTTATGAACAACCATGTGTCCCTGCTGGAAGTCACTGTCCTTGTAAAATAACCTTGAAACTTCAGTAGGGGCCCTGAGATTTGGATTCTATGCCTGCAACACTGTAGTTAAAAGCCCAAGCCAACAAGAACTTCTTTCAGCTACTGTTAAGAGGACCACAAGGTCTTTCTCCACCTGCCAGTCAATACACTGTAAATGCAATTGTAGGCTAAAGACTGACTGCAGTCCAAATAGTAAGCAAGCCATGTAGGGAGGGATGTCCATTTCCTCCAGTCTTACATCTGACCTCAAAGAAGCTACTTTATCTCTCTGAGTTCTAATGAGGAAGAAAAAGGTAGAAACACATTGCTAATGATGAACAAGGAAGGAAGCAGATAAAGCATCTATTAAAATGCAAATGTTTAACACATTTCCGTAAATGCTACAAGGTGGGATTTAATGCTTTCTAATTCAATATTCCCCTAGTCCCAGCAGGACACTCCGGGATAGAGCTAATTTCCAAGCTTACACAATTTCCCCTGCCTTGGAGCAGGCTTCTCCAGAACTCAAAGAAGTGCGTTGTTCTCAAAGACCTTGCTCACTAAGTGCAACTGACTTAGTGCCATAATTTCTCAGAATGGCCATTGCATCTGCCTCTGAGTTTGCTTTTCTGCTTTGCTCCTTGAAGTGATGCAGAAGGAACCCAATCTATTTCAGAGTGCACTGCCTCCAAAGTTAAGCATTCTGTTAATCAGAACTCTT
Source organism: Lophiomys imhausi (assembly GCA_907164525.1). NCBI lineage: Eukaryota > Metazoa > Chordata > Mammalia > Rodentia > Muridae > Lophiomys > Lophiomys imhausi. The sequence goes on from CAJQZJ010032546.1 coordinate 2,626,167, forward strand.
AGAGATAAATAATTCTTAGGATACAAATATTATGATGATTGATTGGCCTTTAGATTCTGATTCCCATGACAAAGGAGATAGCTCTGATTTACAACTAGCCATATGCCCTGGTTCCCATAGTAAAGGTAGATCTAATGGGCAGCTCACAGAGATCAGTGAAGGGTCATAACCATCACAAAGTCAAGGTTTGCCATTAAGTCCTTTATGTTTTTATCTGGTAAAACTTAATTCTGCAAGGTGGGCAAGATGACCCTGAGTAAGAGGTATTTGAAAAAGAAAGTACTGGTTTACTTAAAATAATTCTCGCAATATGTAATATCTATGTTGTGTTAATTTCCTTTCTGCCCAAGTAGTCTGACTTGCATATTCTGTCTTTATTTAAATTATTTGAAGAGTCTCCTGGGTACAAGACCTGATGATATTAAATATGGTAAACTTTGTGAAATTCCTAAGTCTATAGTGTGTAGACTTTTTAAAGTCTTCTGTTGAGCATGAGGTTTTCTTGGTCATATGCTGAGAGCTGGACAAGCACTAAATACTGTTATTCCTCTATGTGTGTGAGTGATTTCTCACTGAGAAGACATATTTATAACAGTAAATCATCATCTCTTCAGCTTCCTAATTACATGGTTATTAAAAGCAATTTACAGAGTAGGGGCAAGAACAGATGGCTAAGTGGTTATGAACACTTTTAGCTCCAGGAACCCAGTTCAGGAAACTAAGTACCTGTATGTCCAGCTCAGGTGAACATAATGCCTTTATCTGGACTTCATGGATGTCAGAAAATACATGACATAGATACATCCCCATGGGTGCACAAGTAAGATATAAATAAAAATAAATAAATCTTTAAAAATGATTTAATGGCTGGCAACATGGTTCAGCAAGTAAAGGGATTACCAACAAGCCCAAATTCCTGGATTTGATCCCCAGGACCCATATGGTAGAATGTAAGGATTGACTTGAGAAGGCTTTTCTCTGGCTTCCCTTTGTGTCATCACATGCACATGTCCACACACAAATAAATAATGAATTCAATTTTTAAAAAATCACAAAGCAAGTTATGAGGACGGGCAAGACAACTCAGTTGAGCTGGTACTGTCCTTCTCCATATTGAGTCATGATGGCCTGCAGCTCCAGTTCCAGATAATCTGATGCATTCTTCTGGTCTCCATGGCCATTCTCATGCATTTACACACACACACACACACACACACACAGACACACACACACAGACACACACACACACACACAGACACACACAAACATACATGCATGCACATGCAAATAATTAAAATTATAAACAAATTATTAAATAAATGAATAAGCACATTATTAAGTATAAGTGTTGCTTTTTGAAAATTATTTCATTATTTTATTTTTAGATACACTGGGCTACATGAAACTATTTTCATGCAAAAATATAAATTTACTTAGAACATATGTCCTCATGCCCCACTATATTCCTTGCATTACACAATTTTTCATGGGAAGATGCAACATACATGTCTATTCACCTCATATAAGAGAAATCACATGCCAAAATAACATTCCATCAAAGTCTAACTTGGTGAGCCAATGAATTTCAATGAAGTTACTTATGTGGATATGGGTGAGGGGACAGAAATGACTCAAAATGAACTGTACTACCAAGGTCTGCTTCAGCATCGTGAAGGCTCACAAAAGTGGGAACCTGGAGCACATGGCACAGTCTGCAGGCAGATTAACAGGTTAGAGAGTTAACATTCCAAGTGACTCCGAGAGTCACTCTTTGCTTTTATTGCTTACTCTGCCAGGGAGGACCTAGTGAATCTGGTTATTTTCAGGGACTTGCTGAAAATAATTTGAGTTTTTTACCTTCCTTTCTAAGAAGCTTCCTTCTGGATGGAATGTTTCAATCTTTTAGGATTGAAACAACACTCCACCTCTTCCTTCAACCTTTTCCACAAAGATCCTTGATCTCTGAAGGAGGTGACTACAGATGTCCACCTATGACTGAAAAATAGGCCATGAGCCTTAGTAACACCTGTTCTCTGGAGTTTCACCTCTGTTTATGAGTTGAGGCTGACAACATCAGCGATCTATGGGCATGATCACACTTTTAGAAGGCAGTTTGACCCAGGATAGCCAAGCCACTATTGCACAATCAGGCACAATCTGCCTGGCATGTCATAATTTTAATAAACATGGTTCATGGCTGAGTAGGAATGTTGATGATAGTTCTGTACTGACAGCTTGAACAGCCCCTTCTTGCATTATGAGAGCCAGTCACCAGGCTGGGCAGTATGCTACAGGTTCCCAAAGTTATGAACTGTCACCTATGCTGTGATGGACTTTGGTGATGCAGATATCTTTGAGGTTTTTATGCCCTCATCCATATTACAATAAACTAATGGTTCACCAAGTTGGACTTTGGTGGTATTTTGATCTGCACTTTGATCTGTCTTGGATTTCCTTTATGAGATGAGTAGATGTGGACATTGTGTCTACCCAGGAAAATTTTATCACTAACGACATTTTCTTTCATCCTCACCCTTAGTCCTTCCTGTTCCTCTCAACAATTTCACTTTTATATTCAAATCATCTGTACTAGTAGTCTTTTATGTATATATATATGTATATGTATATGTAATCTAAGCACATTTCACAACAATTAAGCTGTGAAAACAACCTAGGTGTCCATGAACAGAGGAATGAGTAAAGATGATGGATTTCCTACACACAATGGAATTGTTTGCAGCCCTGAGAAGGAAAGAAGTTATGTCATTTGCAGGAAAATGGATACATCTGGAAAGCATTGTATTAAGAGAATTAAGTCAGTCTTGGCAAGATAAATGACTGTTTTCTTTTATTTGAGGGACTGAAATGTTGCTTTTAGGAGAATTCATTCGTGGATAAAGATACCAATTATTCCATCAGACTCAAGAGTGAAGCTTTAGGGTAGCATTCATATACTTTGTGTATGACCCCTTGTACTACAGAAGTGAGGAAGACAACCCTGGGCTTCCCACAGTTGCAACAATGCTGGTACATCTGTCTTTGATCTTAGGGGGTAAAGTTACTAGAAAATGTGGACTTCTTTCATATTTACAAATTTTGATGGGAAATGAACAGGATTATTTGTATTTAAACCCATATATGCATGTAAATACAGTAACTATTCTTATTTACTCCTTTATTTTCTAATTGGCATACAATGTATTAGATTTAATTATGTCATTTTACTAAAATTTGTCTTTATTGATTCTTCTTCCATTCTATCCCTTGGTTTCCCTAATGCTTTTGCCTGAGTATTCTCTTTTCTGTTTCCACATCGCATATGTTCTCCTGCTGTGTGCTCCTTCCTTATTGATATCTGAGATTTGAAAAACATTTCATAGATGGAGTAGCATGTCTAACACATCCTGAGTTTATATACCCTGGTATCAAATTTATTTTCTTGTTGCTGTGAGATAAAATATTCTGATGAAAGCAATGTAGGGAAAAGGAGGTTTATTTGGCTCACAATTCCAGGTTACATTCCATCTTCTCAAGAAAGTCAAAATGGCAAGATTTGGAAGCAACAGGTCACATCAACTCCATAGTCAAAGCACAGAGTAAACTGATGAACACATGCCTCTGTTCACTTTGTTCTCTCTTTTTCATCGTTTCAGGGCCAAACACATGAACTGATGTTACCTGTGTTCAGGGAAAAGTGAGAAGATAAAAAATTAACTTACAAAAATCAGTAGCTTTTCTGTACACTAACAACTAACACTCTAGGAGATTGTGAACACACTCCTCTACACAATGTTCTCCAAGAAAGTAAGATATCCAGAAAAGTGAAGGGCCTCTACAGTGAAACCTTCAAAACTATGAAGAAAGACATTGAGAAAAACACTAGAGGAAAATGCTGCTCATGTTTATGGATTTGTAGAAGTATTATTGTGAAAATTATTACTCTGTGAAGAGTAATAATTGCATTATCAAGTGAATGCAATCACAATCACACTCTCATCTCATACATCATTCATCACAGAAATAGAAAAACTGTCCTAAAATTTATACAGTACCATAGAAGACCCCAATAAACAAAGAAATACTGAGTAAAAAGAACAATGCTCAAGGGATTACCATCCAGATTTCAAGATATATTACAGAGCCATAGTAAAAAAAACAGTATTGTACTAAGACCAAACTAAACATATAGATCAATGAAACAAAATCGAAGTCTCATATATAAGTACATGAAACTACAGTTATTCGTTATTTTACAAAGTTGCCAAAAGCAACTGGAGAAAAGACAACATCTTCAATAATGTTTCTGAGAAAACTGGATGTTCTGATATAGAAGAGTGAATTTAGTCCTGTATCTATCACCCTGAACAGTAATAAGTTCAAAATGTACCTAAGACTTCAATCTGAAAACAGAGCTGCTGAAACTGCTGGAGGAAAACAGGCAGTATAAGAAAATGGCATGGGAAAGGACTTCCTGAATCGGTCTTAGTTTACTCAGGAAATCTAGCCAACAATTCTCAAATTTGAGAATGTTTCAGTGGAGAAATCAGAGAAGCCCTTGAGAAGTGGCACACATCAGATGCCTAGGTTGAGAGAAATTGCAATCAATTGTTTTAGTTCAGATTTCCAACTTTCCCACCTCAGAGCAGCTCATATTATTGCCCGATTCTCTGCACTTCAGCTTTATAGCGTTATTCTCTTTCCACTTCCTCATACCTACATTCACATTCGCTGTTCCAAACTATATCTGGAAGTCACAGAAAGATGTAGTAGTTACTTTCCTATTGCTATGATAAAATACATGACAAGGCAACTTGAGGAGGTAGTAATTTCCCTGGATCACAGTTCAAAGGTATAATCTCTAATGGCTAAGAAGGCAGGGCAGCAGGAACATGAGGCAGCTGCTCATAATTTGTCTAGTCAGGACGCCTAGAGAGCTGTTACACACTGGTGTTCTTTTTCTTTGGGCTGGGCCAACATCCCAAGGAATGTTGTTGCCCACATTTAAGGTGAGTCATCCCTCCTTAACTAAACTCATTCAGAAAATCCTTCATATATATGTCCATGTATGTGTTTCCACTGTTATTCTAAATCTAATTAAGTTGACAATTACTATTACGTATAATCCAGGCCACTTTAGGGTAGAAAAAGAGAGACAAGATAGGGTATACCCAGACTCATTAAGGATTGCTTTTGGCAGCAGCTGCATTTTTTAAAATGGCTTTAACCCTAGCTAGACCTGGAATCTCCATCCTTAGTTGTATGTCACTGTGCATCCATTACCTTGTTCATATCATCTGCTCATCATCTGTCTTCAGTCTCTTAGTGGTGCTACATTTACTGAGCCTTTGAACTCCTGCACACTTTGATGAAAAAAAAAGCCATCAATTTCTAGAGATTCTGAATTATATATATATATGTTCAGTCCCATATGGAGAGTGTATTTTAGTAAACACTGACAAGATAGTAGCCATCATTATCTTGTTTGTCTAATTCTTAAAAGAGGCCATTTGAAAAGTGATCCTATTATAAAGGTAATTTTTTTCTTATTAGGAGCAATTGCTCTTAACTCTCACTCATAGTGTCCTGATCACAAAAGCCATTATATTTGTTTTAATTACTTTTCTGTTACTATGTCAAGACACATGGTGAATAAGAAGAATTTAAATGGAGCTTGTTTACTGTTTTAGAGGTTGTTTCAGTGACCAACATGGCTGGGAACATGGCAACAGACAGATAAACAGGGCACAGGAGCTGGAGCTGAGAGTTTACACCTGATCTACAATCATGAAACAAAGAGATAGAGTGCTAACTGGGAATGGTGTCGCTTTTGAAACCTTCTCCAACAAGGTCACACCCATTAATCATTCCCAAAGGATTCTACTAATGGGAAACTAAATACTCAAACATAAGAGCCTACAGGGGGGCATTCTCATAAAAAAATAGTGTGACACTATTTATATTTTACTTTATTTTTTAAAATTTTGTTTCATTATTTCTTCATATAGTCTCATGTATGTTAGAGTGGCCTAATTATGATACTTCTAACTTTACTTCTCAAGTAGTGAGTTTACAACCATATAACACCATACCTGGTTTATACAGGGGTGTAGATAGAAACTTTGTCTTCTAGCATGGTAAGCAAGTACACTACCAACAGAGTTGTATCTCCATCCTCTGGTTATCACTTTTCTTCTTAGTATAGCTTCTTGACTTTGTGGGTTGCCTACCATAGTCATAGAAGACTGGTGGATCTGAGTCTTACATGCTGCAAAAGAAACTTTGGCTAGAGCATAAACAGATGAGAAGAGGAGACAAAATAACCTGATAGTCGTTTCTGGGGACATGAGGCCAAGAGGCAAATGGGTTCATACCATAAGACACGCATAAAGAAACAGAACATTCCACATAGAGCCTGCCTAAAATTCTGGCAGCAATGGATTCTCAGGAGATGTTTCAGCACACCTTTTTTTTTTCTAGCTAGGAATGTATATATTTTATGAATTTCATGTTTTAATTAATGGTTTTATGTTCTATATATTACCTTAGCTTATAAATTCAAATGGGATTTTGAAAGTCCTTCAGGTATGAAATGTCTTCCATAAATGTAATATTCTTATTAATCTGGGTAATTAATATTTAAATTAAAAATGAATAATTAAGCATGTCCTAATTCCACATTTTATGGTATTTCTAGAGCTCATACTTCATGTCCAGGCCACAGCACCTCACTTTTCTGCTTTGTGTTTGCTTTGAAATATTAAGATCTATTCCATCTTTGTACTTAGCATTTCTCCCCATAAACACTACTAAAAACAAGTCCTAGAGGCAGGTAAGGGTTACTTGAAGCAAAAGACGACATTATTGGGAAATGTCATGAAGTGAAAGCATACCTTCTTCTTTTGATCAGAGCATCCCTTCCTGAGACTGGAAAATGTCAGAAAGCAAAGTACAAGTAAATGCACTTTCATTGTGTGTTTTGTGTGTCAGGAAGCGAATGCTCTTGAGGCTCCTCCTTTCAGGAGCTTCTGCCCATTCTTTTTGCTTGAACATTGCAGACAAGTCCCTTAATATCCAGTGCTCAAACATTGTCAGAAGGTTTTCTGAAAAAGGTGTTCAATAAACATGTAAGCTTCCTGAAAAAAATATTTAGCATTTTGCAAAGTCTATACTGAAGATGCACTACAGAGTGACTTCATCCCAAAACCTCCCTTTCTTTTTATCGGTTATTACTGACATGGAGTGAAGATTCCCTCATTGCTGAGTGCCACTCTCCTTATTTGACCAGATTTCACAAAGAGTCCTATAAAGGTGAGTTTATTATTCCTGATAAGAGTTTTGCAAACTGCCTGACTCAGTCCAAACAATTTTATAAGTTGAAGAAGTTAGATAGTTAGTAGAAAACATATAGCTGTAGTAAATACTTTTCCAAACATTGTGTTTAGGAGACAGTCCTAAGATAGATTTATGACCTCAGATAAGCTTTCACTCTAGAGATGATAAGACCAAACTCCAGCTGTGCCATAAAATCAAGTAAGGACTCTATACTTCCCATGAACTCTGGAGAAAATGAGGCTACCAAGAAATGCCTAAATTTTCTACAAATCTTAATGACAAGATACACAAACTGTTTCTTATAACTCTTTCGGCTTTGGTATAATGTACTGT
>CAJQZJ010032546.1:2649346-2674664 GCA_907164525.1 Lophiomys imhausi
ATGTAACTTGAAGAAATAAAAAATAAATTATTAAAAAAAAGGAATTTGAGAGAAGTGTTGAAATACAAGAGCACGTGACATTATTCTATTGATAAGCACATAGGCTTTAGAAGCATACTCATTATCTTTATGGGTAGTTTATACTTAAGGCCAACTTGCAAGAATCTAGAATTATCTTTGAGACAATGTTTTGAGCCTATGAGAAGTTTTCTAGATGGGATTAATTAAAATACTAAGGCCTCTCAAATATGTTGAATGAAGGCACCATTCCATGAACTGTGATTCCAGACTGTATAAAAAAGGGAGAGGTAGCAATGCATATAAACTCTCTCAGCTTCTGTAGATGCGGTGTAAGCAACCACACCTCCTACCATCATGACTATACTTGTCTGTATGGCAGAGAATTGAAAGTCAGAAAAAAGGCCAATTAAACTCTGCCTCCTTTAAGTTGACTTTTGTCATAGTAATGACAAAAGTAACAGACAGAGGCATCTGAAGCTTCTTCCTCTGGGATTGTCAGTACAGGCAGGATCCCAGAGTGAAGAACTCATTTTTCTTCCAGAGCCCCTTCACTTTCTATTCTGCTTCAACAATGTTCTGGAGTCATCATATTGAGCCACTTTGAGGACTAGCACTCAGAAATTGAACTGTAAAGAAGGCAGAGGGCTAAGGGTACAAGAAAGCAGTCTTCATTTGACATTTCATGTAGACTGTGAAGAACTCAGTGAGTTAAGTAAAAATACAGATTTGCTAAAGCCTAAATAATCACTTTGTTATATATGTACTGGGCATGTATCTAATGACTCATAAAGGAATAAAGAATCAAATTAAAAGGTCAGTGGACCAATTTAGGATCTTGGATCAAGATATTAAGAACACTAACAGCAGATGTTCACAATAGTTGGAAACAGACAGAATTAATAAAAATAACTGTGTGAAATACAGGCTTGGACCAAGAATAGCTCTCTTATGGAGTCATTAATAACACCAGAAAGCAAGTATAATTTGGGGATGACAGTAAGGAATTTCTTCTAGTTGAATGTAGCTTAGGGGTTTCTGGATCATACATGTAAAATTATTAGCAAATGGTCATATGTAAATCCAGAACTCAAACATGTGTACTATCTGACTTTTTCTTTTCACCATTTCAATTTTAAGATGTCCTGCTATAAGTGAGAGCATAAATCTACAATTGCTAGGGCATCAGCAAAAACAGAATATTGTTTGAAACTATGAATTTGTGTGTGTGTGTGTGTGTGTGTGTGTGTGTGTGTGTGTGTGTTCCTGAGCCAGGTTAGTACTGTATGTTCAAGTGTATGTACACATATGTGCATGTGGAGGACAGAGGTCAACCAACATTATGTTTTCTTAAGTGCTATCCACCTTTGTCTTTTCTATCTTTCTCTCTTTCTTCTTTCTTTCTCTTTCTTCCTATCTTCATCCCTTCCTCCTCTCTCTCTCTCTCTCTCTCTCTCTCTCTCCTTCTGTGTTTTTTCTGACACAGAATCTCTCACATACCTGGACCTCACTAATTAGCCTAGACTTGCCAGGCAAAGAGCACCCAGAATCTATCTCTGCTTCCCAAGCACTGGGATCATAAGTGTGCATCTCCAGGTCTAGCTTTTTATGTGGATTCTAGGAAATAAATTCTGGTCCCCATGCTTGCACAGCAAAGCACTTGATTAATCCATCTTCCCTGCACTAGTGCTATGAGGTCTTCTGCTTTTCTTGTTTCCCATTGGCACTTAAGACTTTCCTGATCTTGACTCCCATGAACTTGGAGTCCTCAATATTTAATACAAAAGTAATTTTAGTCGCTCATGAATGGTTTTCATTATATTTGGGAAAATTATTTGAATATCATGACAGACTCCAAATCACTAGGTTTCATCATTCTTGAGAAACAAGTTGAAAATAGAGTTTCATTTTCACAAAAAAAAAAAATCAGTTTTTAAGAGATGTTTGCAAGAGTTAACATTTATTGTCAAATTCCTTAGATCTGGATTCATTTAAGAGTTTTGCCTTGAGTCTATAAGAGTATTTTTCAGGAAGGAGTAACTTAGGGAGGAAGACGCTCTTTGCAAAGTGATACAACTCCAGGTTTGTGACGAGTCTAAGAAAAGCAGTGCTACTTCTTTCCCTAACTCTACTTCTTTACTGCTTGCTTGTGAGTGCATCTACTCTGCTGTTGTTACTGATGCTGCTGGTGCCACCGCTGCTGCCATCTTGTGCTGCCATCAGGGCAGTTCTGCCATCAGAACTCAACATGTTTAGCCTCTCAACTCTGACTGAAGACTTGCAACTCTTCAGGAATGCTCCTGGCTTTGTATATCAGGTTGGTACTTTTCTTAGTGTTGTTAATATTGTTGTGATGAAACATCATGGCCAAACTCAAGTGGGAGAGGGAAGGGTTTATATATGTCTTACACTTCTATATTGTAGTTCATTATTGAAGAAATTCAGGACAGGAATTCAAAAAGGAGAGTTACGTGAAGGCAGGAGCTGATGCAGAGACCATGAGGAAGTGTTATTTTCTGGCTTGTTCATTCTGCTTACTTATAAAACCTGTCCCCAACTAATGGATGCCTCCAGTTACAATGGGCTGGGCCCTATCACATCAATTTATTAATTAATAAAATACACAAAAATCAGAACTTATGGAGACATTTCCTCAAATAAGGTTCCCTCTTCTCAGATGACTCTAGCTTATGTCAAGTTGGAGTTGAATCTAGCCATCACAGTTCTGTTGAGGCGACTAGTCTAATAGATGGAGTAGCTACTGGGCTTGCAGGGTTCCCAGCATGTAGCTAGCCACTGTTTACTTAACTAGACTGCATCACATATGTCAATCTACTAAATTCCTTTATAATATACATCCACAGCTTTGGTTTTGTTGTTCTAGAGAACTGTAGTATTACACAATAAACTCTGATTATAATTATTTTAATTTTTGGTTATTTTATGTGTATGGGGACTTATCCTGCATGTATGTCTGTTTCCATTGTCTGGTTTTAACAGAGATTATAGGATGCTATCAAATATCCAGAACTAAACTTACAGATGATTGTGAGATGTAATGGAGATGGTGCTAAGTGTCCTCAAGAAAAGAAGCCAATGCTCTTAATTACTTACTGAACCATCTGTCCAGCTTGCTCTGAATGCATTCACATTATAGGATTAATTGTTTCTGTGAACTAGGTCAAAGAAGTATCTTTTCTAAGAGCTTCATAGTCAGATGAAGACTAAGGGGTCAGGTCCTTGATATGGAAGTGTGGTGATGGTAGGCCTTTAATATTTTCTATTTGATAAAGAAGTGCAGATAAACCTACTAAGATGAAATCATCTTACCTTCTATTGTCTCAAGCCTAGGTTCATATGTTAGTTAAACTTGAATTAGATGAAAAAACAGCAGAAGATAAATAAGTAACATCTCTGTGTATAACTGTGAGACTGTCTTGAGATAATAAAATTCTGATGATTCTGAACTAATGAGTGGTTTAATTTATCCAGGAACTGAGATTTTAAATGATGAGAAGTGGTAGAACTCTGTGTTGGAGTAAATAGATTATTGAGAATTATTCTTATGAAATATATCTTTCCATGTTACGTATTTGCTCTGTGGCTGCCATGATGTAAACTGTTCTCCATATCTTCCCAATAATCTTGCTTCAAGATAGAAACATCCCATCCTGCAGGAAGCTCCATAAACAGGGAGGTAAACAACTGAAGTTAGCTCCAAGAAGTCCCTGAAAATGATCGGATTCACTAGGCCACAACCTGCCAGAATAAGCAATACAAGATGTGAACCCTCCTCAGATAGAAGGAAGTCAAGCTGCATAAGCAGAAAATTCCTGCTTCCTGAAGGAAGTATAGATCATACTAAGTTGTTGAACAGCCAGATGACTCTGCATCATGCTCCATGTTCCCAGCTTTTGTGAGGTGTCAACCATACTGGGGTAAGCATTGGTGATGCAGCTGTCTTTGAGTTATTTTTTGCTCACCGTCACCCATATTTCTGTAAGTAACCTCAGTAAAATTAGTTCACCAAATTAGACTTTGGTGGTATCTGTTCTTTGATCTGTTGTGCGTTCCCTATATGGGGTGAATAGATGTGTATTGAATGTCCCCAGGAAAAGTTTTGTCATACGACATCACCATGATGAAATGAAACTTATGAGTTAAAATAATTCTCACCTACAGTTCATGTTTCTATCTTTTAGTTTTGTCTGAGATCTTCCACAAACAAATTGATGCGAAAGAAATTAGTACTGTAGAAACGGGCTGTTTCTGGGACTAAGCCTGGCTATATGGCTCTTAAGCATTTGCAGAAATCTGGGAATTTTTGAAGAAATTGTCTAGAGAAAATTCAAGAATGCCATTAGCACAATTTAGTGAGCAGTTCTGCTTGGAGCTCAAAATAAAAGAATGATAAGAGAAATATAGACAGTAAAGTCAATAATTGTGAGGTTTCACAGGGAAATGATTCTATTATCTGCTGGAATAGAAACCATTGATGTTAAGCTCTGACAAAGAAAGTGCTTGCAGTTTTCATAAATCTTGAATCTTTCTGTAGATTTAAAAAAATTATTTATTTTAGTATATCTGTGGAAGTACTTGATTCATAGTATGACTGTGGAGGTCAGAGGACAACTGCCATCATTTCTCTCCTTGAAGCATGTGGGTCAAAGATATTGAAGTTAGGTCTTCAGATTTGGGAGCAAGTACCTTTCCTTATAATTGGTTTTTATAGTTAGCTGATTCAACCCATTTTTGAGGCTAGTACCTTTACTTATAGTTGTTTTTTATATTTAACTGATTCAACCTAGAATCACCTGGTAAGAGGAAACCTCAACTGAAGAATTGCCTCAATAAAACTGGCCTGTGGGCTTGTGTGTTAGTGGCTGTCTTCACTGATGATTGATATTGGAGGATCCAGCCTACTGTGGGCTTTATCATCTCTAAGCAGGTAGGGCTAGGTTGTAAAAAAAACACTTAGCTTCTTCATGGATCCTGCTTGACTTCCTGCCCTGACTTTTCTCAGTGATGAACTGTAACCTGAAAGTACAACCTCAAATAAACTTGTTTCTCTCTCAAAGTTTCATGAGATCAGAATGGTTTATCACAGCAACAAGAAGCAAACTAGAACAATCTCAGAATCATCTCACCTACCTCCATGTCCTGACTCTGTATGGGAGGCTCCATTTAAAGTTGACAAATCATCCAATGAGATTCCATATGGTTATTGGTGGTAGTTTTTGATAAGTAATAATGATAATCAAAAGCAAATAACAGATCATTAAAGACGTAAAATTCTTGCAGTTTGGCTAGAAAAATCCTCTGTAACATGTGGCTAAAGAATTTATAGTGACAGAGCTAGGCTGTCGACTTCCCTGCCACCAAGTTTTGTCCTTTTTGGACAGCAGTCTGTCTGCAGTTGAAGCAAGGAGTTTTTACATGTCAAGAGACAGGCTTTCCACTAAATCAACCATCTCACATTGGAGATTCTTCGATGCTTTTCTTCTACTTGGAGTAGAATAGGGGGTGCTGTCAGGACCTGATATGTCACGATATCAAAAAAAAATCTTCACAATCCCTGCTCTACAATAAATGTCTGTCAGAGAAACAGGACCAAAAGGCTGAAGACTGATGCTGGAATGTATGGAGAGAAAATGGGAACTGTCCAGGTAGTCACTGGTTTGTCATTTCTTAGTATTGGAAGCTGCAGGCCCTGAACTCCCTATACAATCAGATATATTTATCCTTCTCAGCTCTCTGAGGTGGTTGAAGAATAGACAGCTTGAGTCTCATAGCTAAATTTTGAGTTGTTTAGGAATCAAGAGGGCATTCTAGATCTAAGAAGATGGTTATAATAGTGATGCAAGTTAGTATGAAAACTAAGTCAGTTATAGAACTTTAAACTCATGGAGATGGTTAGAAGGTAGAAGGTTAAAGTCAGGGGCCAAATATGTATGAACTGGACATTGGGAAGGTATACTGGGCCATTTAACTCTCATAAATGTGGCATATTTATATCTATTGTTTTGTATAATACTTACTGTTATAAGAGAAAGAACCATTTGTTGGAATGAAAAGAGAAGCTGTTGGGGGGGAAGAGGGTGGAAGGGTGGGACAAGAAGGGGGAATAGGGAAGGGTTTGCGACTGAGATGTAACTTGAAAAAAAATAAAGTACTTATTAAAAAAAATAAAAAAAAATTAAAAATTCAGGTTTATGTAAATGAAAAAAAAGAATTTATAGTGAACCTTAAAGAAGTCAGTCCAATTAAACAAAGTCAGTCACTTAATTGTAGGATGATAAACACATCTCTGAAGTATGTAGCTAAAGATACTTAGATAATGAGGTCTCTGAACTAATGAATGATTTAATTCAGAAGGCCATTCAACATTTTAATATACCAATTTGAAATGCAAATGGTTGAAAAAAAAAGAGTCACTGTGATCAAGTTTATGGACCTATATCTTGCCCTGACCCTTTCCTTTTACTCTTTATTCATTATGCTGGTACCAAAATGAGCTGATCATCTATACTGTCTTCACGCTGATGGATTGAAATTTCTGAGACTGTGTGCTAAAGTAAGTCCCCAAGTAGCTTGTGTGAGATATTTGATATCAGAAACACAACAGTAACTAACATTGTAAATTTCCTAAGAACTGAGTTGGTTCTGAGAGTTGTAGAAAGGAAAAGACATGTTTTTAAACAACAACAAAAAAAAAAACCCTTCATTCTTAACACACACTTTCTTCTGAATTACCAAACTTTCAGCTATTTCAAATTAGAGTTTTATCCATCTTTCTCCAAGGAAACATAGCCACTGAGCTTCACCTCAGTCTTTCAAATGTTTTTGATTAGACATACATAGGACAAACCTGATTAAAAACCATTAAAACCAATTGTAAAGTTCATGCAGACAGAAAATATGTGTTATAGTATTTTAAAACGTCCTTTAAAAAAAAATCATAGACACACATTTCTCCCTGTTCAACTTTTTCTCCTCTTGATTTAATTTTAAATTTGAGCTCCCCTTTGCAAAAAGGCTGGGCCCAGGCAAGATCATTAGCATCCACACATAACTTATTCCAGGTTTCTGACATTAAGACAGTAAAAACAAACAAACAAACAAAAAAAACCACATAATAATTACAATCCCTTGAGATTAGGTTTAAATATGGGTGGTATGAATAGGTTTAGGAATACCCAGACTTGAATTGCACAGAAGAATTAAAACAATTAAAACTGAAAATATTTTTATAAAGATGTAGTAGGCAATTATATCAGAAAACACAGATGAGTAAAGACCACCTATCTTCAGAGGTTTGACTCCAAAGAGATGCTGATACAGTGTATTGCCTTTTCTATCCTTCTTTCTGAAAATAAACACTAGATTCCCTACACTCCCTTCAACTCCTATAGAATCTATTGCTCTGACTTTGCCAAAATAACTTATGGATAAGATATTTACAAGTATTTAATTGGAAGTATTGCCCTTCTGCCTTCATTATATAGAATATGGGATTATTTTCAGAGCCCACTCAAGGAATATATTTCTAAATCAAATAATTCTTAATATAGATAATGCTTTTTTTTTTGGTTTTTCGAGACAGGGTTTCTCTGTGTAACAGCCCTGGCTGCCCTGGACTTGCTTTGTAGACCAGGCTGGCCTCGAACTCACAGAGATCCGCCTGCCTCTGCCTCCCGAGTGCTGGGACTAAAGGCGTGCGCCACCACCGCCCGACTAGATAATGCTTTTTAAAAGCATGAATACATATCCAAATTGAGATGCATAAATCAATTAAGTCCCCATTTATCTCTATTTGGCAACTAGGCTCCAAGTTGCTGCATCTGCGAAACAGAATCAGAGGGCATCAAATGCGCTTTTAGTGCTTAGTAGTAAAAGGTAGCTCCTCACTCAGTGTTGTAGAATGATTTTCACTGAATTGAAACATTCCCTCCTGAATGAGTATAGGTGAGGATCATGAGCCTGGGAAAGTAAACAAATTTTTCTAGTAGGGAAAGCTAAAGTCTACAAGATTCTCGGGGACTCCTTCCCAAACAATTACTTGAGGAAATCCCCACCAGGCTTGTTGCAAGAGGAAACTCTTCAACCTGTGGAGTTGCCTGTAAGGCAAGCAGTGAGCTCTAGAATTGATACTTTTATGTATCATCGCCTATCTTCAAGAAGGCTTTTTCAGTGCTCCATTTGCTTTTGAGTCATCCTGCTCTTGTAAGTAACCCCTCACCCATATTCCCATAAGTTACTCCAATAAATTGGTTCATCAAGTGGAACTTTGGTGTAATCATTACTTTAGCCAGCTGTGTGTTCCTTTTCTGGGGTGAATATGTGCTGTCTTTTCAGGAAAAATCTCACATAGCAGTCAGAGCCACATTTTGCCTACAGGACATTTCCATCATAATGTAGTCTCTAGAACCATGTTGTTTTATTTCACTCTTGTTAGTTTTTTATTTTCAATCATCAAACAGGGCAATAGGGCACAATATGTAAACTTGAACTGAGCTTCAGTTTTCCACGTATTTGTTTTTTTAATTAGCATACATAAGTCATATGTAATAATAGGTTTTATTTTTTACATATATAATGTGTTTTGATCTTTACTTTCTATTGTGATACTCCTACCCCTGCTGAACTGTTCTTCTTCCCAACTTGTTCCAGTTTGATTTTTATGTTTCTCTTTTATTCTCTTATGACCCATGAATTTCATTAGGGCTGCATATAGGAGCATGAGTCAAAGGCTACTTACAGGAGAATGGACACCCACCCAGTGGCACCAGTAATGAAGATGTTTATCTTTCATCCAATAATCATTAATTTCTGATAAATTCTCAGGATCACAAAAGGCCTGTGAACCCCACCCTTCTGTGATAGGATAGCAATGAGCTCAATCATACATAACTATTGTGAAGAGACCTCCAGGTTGTATCAGCCATGTCATACTTACAAGACATCTTTACGCCATTTCCGAACAGTGAGTGTGTACTTCTCTGTGTTAGAACATAGGCCCTTAACCTTAAGCCATATCCAGCAGTCATAATCATGCATTTCTCCCAACATGTTTCCCCTTGACAGAGAATTAGTATGCAATCTCTGCAGTGTCTTCACAGCTCTCAATTTGTGGTACCTGGCTCCTTGTCACATACTCATATGCTATGCCAAACCAAATCATGTGGTGTCAAACTTCTCTTCTCTTTATGCCTAAAAGGTTATTTAAAAAGTCATATTTCTTGTTTTTTTTTTCCCCCAGCATTAGCTCTAAGACTCCTCTGGAAGACTAGCTTGAGAGATTGACCTAAAGGCTTATGCCACTAACCTCCTTCTCAGCATTTCTGTCATAGCCACTAACCTTTCTGTCTTCCTTTGTCTTTCCCTATCTCTCTGTCATTCTCTCTTTTAATGAAGCTCTGCTCCAGGCTTTAAAGGCAAGCTTCTCCTTCCCTCTAAGATCTTCTAATGTCTAGATCTTTATGTATTGAATTGTTTCTGTCTAATGTTTTCCCTTCCTACCTTGAGGCCCAAACATGACCTTGAGACCTTTCATTCTAATATATCTCATAGAAGAGAGTTATGTGTTTGCTTCTTCTTTGGACTGACAACTGCTGTTAAATTCCTTTACCAAAATATGTTCAGTGACAGATTTCCTCCAATAAGGAGACATTGTCTAATCTCTTGACTCCTAGCAAATAATTTCACTATCTTGTAAGTAATCATTCAAATACATGATGGAGGCTATATTCTTCAAACCACCATAGACATGAAACCAGATAAGGAAAAAAATGTAAGTAAAATTTAGGGAGGACCCTAAAGAGACAAATTATGATTGAACTTCCAGGCCTAAGTCATCTTCCCATGGACTTGCTTCTACTCTGTGATTTCCATTATGTTTCCTCTAATTGCCAAGTACGTAATTGGCATATATAGATTTCATAGTATTGTAGGTCCTCCTTTAGTCTTATGATCTATGCAATAAGAGCCTTCTTGACAGTAAAAGTCCCTGAAATGGCCATGTACATAGTTTCTTTGCTCAGTAAAGTGAGTAGATCAGAAGCAATGATGCGCATGTGAGCGTCAGGGAGATTACACTACTGTGGAAGATTCAATGCACTAAAGGTTAAAGCAATGGTTCTGCCCATTATTCACACATTCAGCTAGCTTGCATGGGGTCTGAGAACAAAGTGGTTCTTGGAAAGTGACAGTGACCTCTTGTAAATATAGCAAGTAATGGTTACAATTATAACTACATAGTTGCTGTGGTTGATTTTCCCTGGAATAGGAATATAGCCTGTGTCCCTGCTATGGTAGTTTATCTGATAAATACATGCTTCTAAAATTCTGGCAATAAAAAATAACAAAAAATTTGTAATTTGTGTATGAGAATATATTAGTAGTCTCTGCATATTTTTAATTTGCTCACTTTCTGTCTTTGTATGATCTAAGGAGTCATGATCATTACTATACAGTGCATTTTTGCACTGAACCCTCAAATTCATATTTTGGTGTTCAATTTCCTATGTGAAGACATAAGAAGTGTGTCCTTGACTCTGTTCTCATAAATCTAACCAGTTTCCATATAAGAGTGATGCTACATGGAACCATCACTGATTACTATATGAGGATACCTGCTCCATAGATAGTACCTTCTTACTGTGTCCTCATATAGTGAAATAGTGGGAAAATGATAGGAGAAATTAGGCCTGGAAATAGCTTACAGCATCTAAGGCTTGGATGTTATAATCTCCAAAATTGAGAGTAACAAATATTTGTTCCTTATATATCACTCAGCCTATAAAGTTTTTGATACAGCAACTGGAAACAGGAAGGCATTCATCCGATAGCCACTAGAGCACTAGAATGTTCTACAAACCCACTGTCATGAGACCATAGACTTAATATGATATAATGAGTAGGATAAATAATAAAAACTCTGAAACATCTATTATGGCACAAAAATACCAGAAAAAGGAAGAAAACTTTCACCGGCATTTTAGAGTTTCCACACACTTTATTGCAAGGTGTCCAGTTGATGGTAATATATTAAAACAGGAGGTCCTCAGTGAAAGAAAACTTATTCCAGCATATATATCCCACAATAAAGAAACAACACCCCTAGCATTTGATAAGTCATGGTTCAAATATTTTTGTACCTGGTAGTACTATTCTGTCTGTCTGGTGAATTGAAAGACTTGAAGATTGGATTTAGGCTGTGACAATGGGAGATTTTTTAAGAGTTTTAAGTAGTATTAAAGTGACTGGACTACTCAATCCATATGATCTACAAAGCCAATGAACATGGAATTAATAAGGACACTTTGATAAGCAGATACATTCTGACAAAATAATTTCTTGAACCTCCCAAGTTTCTCAAACAAAACCATTCCTATGATGATAAAGGACAGATCACATGTCATGCTATGCTACATATAATTATGTAACAGCCAGCCCCAATTAACTGTTTCTGTTTATAAGCGCTCACAGTATCTATTCATGGCAAAAGAAACCCTAAGACAGAAGTTGTTACTAGGGAGTGCATTTAGCCCAAGAGAAAGAAATGTGTTGCAGTTAATAAAGAAGAAATAAGTTGGAGACCTTAAAAATGATTTGACATTAGACATGAAGATATGGACTTTGAACTTCACAGTTTTGGCCACATGGTTCTTGCTTTTGAGTCATGGTAGAAGAAAGGGGTTAGTTATGGAATCTCTCTCTGTGTTAGGGATGTCCTTGTATGGTGGCCTAGGGTCTTATTGTGTGAATCTGTGAAAATGAATTCTGGATAGTCTTAGAGACCCTAATATGTTGGAGATGATTAATAGATAGTGGAAACAGCCCTAGGGTAAGAAATGCATTGTAGTCAACAAAGATGAAATGAGTTGGAGATCCAAAGAGTGCTTTGACATCAGACATTGAGATGTAGAGTTTGGAGTTTGCCCAGATGTTCTTCAGTCTTGTTTTGGTTCAGTGTTCCCTCACTGTTCTCTCTGTTCTCAATTTTGCAATAGTAATATATATTCTGTGTCATTATATATTAGAGGTATGTGATCTGCCTTTTCATCTTGATTTTACTGGGGATTACAGTTATGAAGTTTCACAAATCTCAAAAGAAACTTCAAAGTTTTGATTTTACTAAAGAGTAAAAGACAGTCATGCTATGGTCCACAGACCTAGAGAGCCTATATAACAAGTAAGCCTTATGAGTTCAATTCCCAGCAACCACATGGTGTCTTATAACCATCTATAATGAGATCTGATGCCCTCTTCTTGCCTGTAGGAATGCATTCAGACAGAACACTGTATACATAATAAATAAATAAAATCTTAAAAAAAAAAAGAGAGAAGATGCAAGGATCTCCCTGGGAAGGAGAAATAGAGTAGATTTCATGTGTGCACTTGGGGGGTGGCAGTTCAGGTACAGTTGGGACCAGGCAGGATCAAGTTGAGGGGAAAGTGAGGAATAAAATAGTGGGAGAAATGATGAATTGGATGGGACTCATGGGTGAAATGAGGTGAAACCTAATGCAATGGAAACTCCATGGAATCTACCAGAGTAGCCCTTTCAAAGTCTCCTAGTAATGGGTAACAAGAAGACTGAACTGGACATCTTCCATAACCTGGCAAGGTCTCAAGCGGAGGGAATGGAACACTGACACAACCAGTTGAACTGAAACCTTCAACCTATAGTTTATCATGCCTGCATATTGTTCTTGGACTAGAGCCTAGTAGAATTGTCATCAAAGAGACCAGAGAGTCTTCATCCAGCATTCGATGGGACAGATTCAGATTCCTACAGCCAAATATTTGTCAAACTCAGGTAGTCCTGTGGAGGAAAGGGAGGAATAGTGGAGGAATCAGACAGCTCAGGGACACACCAGGAGAACTTGGCCTACAGAATCAACTGACCAGGACCCAGGGGAACTCTCTGAGAACAGGGAATCTGTAGGAGACTGACCTAGGTCTTCTGCATGTAAGTTACGGCTGAGTAACTTGACCTGGGAATCATAATGGTAGGAGCAGAGGCAGGTGTTTGACTGTCTCGGTGTCTCCTATTTGTGTAACCCTTTTTCTCTTACTGGGTTGCCTCATCCAGCCTTGATCTTATGGTATGTACATGGCCTTATTGTAACTTGTTATGCTGTGTTTGGTTGATGTTCCTGGGAGACTTGCTCTTTTATGAGGGGAGATGGAAGCAGGTGGACCTGGGGGAGAGAGGTGGTTGGTGAAAGATTGTGGAAAGGAGAGGGAGAGAAATATATATGAGAGAAGAATAAAAAAGAAAGTGTTTTCAATGAATACATGATAAAAAAGGATTTATGAAAAAAATTATAATTGTACTTCTCCTTTGAATCTGACATATTTCTTCTACAAATTAGACAAAGAGTATATTTTATATGCCATGTACAAACATTTTTATATTCCATTGTTTAACCCATTCGTATATAGTGTTATTGTCATTGTTTTTTAACTTGTCTGCCATTAAACTTTGTATTTATTATGTATCTGTCCATTTTGTTTCTTCTATCTTTATAGTTTTGTATAATGGATTTCCTTTTCTTTAGTCATTTAATTTTAATAATGACGATTTCACTATTTTCTTACAGTTTTGTATGATTTATTATATGTGTCTTAAATATCTACCAATTAGTTTTAGGTAAAGTGTCTGTGTACCTTATGTGCATGTGAACAAACATAACATTTCTGTAGAGGTCAGAAGAAAAAAAATCAGGAATATGTTCTTGCCTTCTACCTTGTTTAGACAGTCTCTCCCTTTGTTTTGATATGCTGTATATTCCAGGCTTTAAGACCCGTGAACTTCTGTGCAATTCTGCTGTCTACACCTTCCACCTTGTCAAAGGAGAGTTGAGATGAAAGATGAGAAACACCACACCCAGCATTTTTACCTGAGCTCCAGATATTGTATCCAAGTTGTTAGGTTTGTGTCAAGCAACATTTTTCTTCTGAGCCAGATCACTCGCCATTTCACTCACGTCATAGCTTATCCACAGACTTGGAATTATACTAACCTAATTCCATTAATATTTAGTTCTATTATTTGAATTAATTATAATCACATTATCAATAATAATAATTCACATAATAGTTGTCTGTCAATCACCTTAACATTTTATTTTTTGTGGATCCATTTTCCTTGTGTTATTATTAGCAAATAGATTACACAAATGTTACATGATAACAAGTAAATGATCATCTTATATGTGTGTAAGATGCTATTTGTTTGTTTAATGAATAGCTGGCTCATTTTACTGAAGTCTGTACCACCTCCTCCCCTTCACACCGTCTATACCTTCATGTTCTCTTTAGGGATGGAAACCTGGGGGATATCAACAATTGATGTGAAAAGACTTGGTCAGGTGACTCTCTTTTATTGTTTCTTACCCTATACCCAGCTGTGAAACTTTATTATTAACTAGCTATTTTATTATTTTTAATCATATATCAGTGACCCAGGAGACATTGAGTGTCTTTTGTAGATTCTGCTAGTCTTACTGATCAAATAATTTTAAATGGACTCAGAAGGAACAAATGTGCACCTGAGACAACAGAATTCAAGAGAGTGTGGGTAGAGATGGGCTTGTGTCTTGGGCCTAAGGCCCAGTTCATAGTAGGATTTCCTTCACAGGAAAAAATAATTTTCAAGGTTTAAAAGAAAAAGAATTTCAGATCAACATCTTTCCAATTCTAGAAGAAAAGTTTTATTTTTATTTTATTTTATTTATTATACCAGTTCAGGGCAGTGGATTTGAGATCGGAGGTGAGAGCATGTTGTGGGGATGGGTAGGGGTCAAGAGACTTCCATTTGGGTAGACTTCTGTGGTCATGAGTCATGGAGAAGATTAAAAACAGTGTCAGGTGAAGAAAACAGCATTTGTCTCAAGATACCAAGCTTTCCATTTTTCATAATCCAGAGACAAAATTCAGATAGAGATTTGATTAGCTAGCATCTCACCAGGTACCCCAGGTGTCATCAATATACAACACTTTTGTAATCTAGAACCCTGTTTAGTAGGGATTTCAAATATAAGTAATTCATATTGCAGGACATTATCCCAGATTCTCTATGATCATCGACACAAATTTCTCTAATTATGTGTGGGTAGCCTATAGAAGAAGAGTGCTTTATTTGAGCATGTTTAGGTCCAGTAAGGGAAGAGGTGTATGGATGAGTTTCACATTCAGAAGATGATGGTGAAAGCTGAGAATGCTGATTATTTTATAAACCTATGTCAGGTGTTCTCACTTATTCTTTCTTTACATATGTGTATCCACATTATGTGTGTGTCGGGGGGTGAACATGTGTATGCACACCTATGAGTGTGTTAGGATGATGAGTGTGGATGCACATGAGCCACAGCATAGATGTCTGCAGGTAACTTTGGGAATTGGTCTTCCTCTTCTATCTTTCTGAATTTGAAGTCTCTTTTTCACTACTTCTGCATTCACCAGGGTAGCTGGTTTATGATCTCCAGATTCTTCTGCTTCTGGCTCCATCACCTGACAGGGTTCTGGGATTACTGTTGCCTGCTGTCATGTCCACCTGTACTTTAGTTATGGGGATGTGAATGCAGGTCATCGCACTTGAATGTCAAGTACTTTTATGTATATCAGTGATACCAGATATATCAGTGATAGCACTCTCTAACGTTAGGTTATTCATAGTGAAGACATTTGTGTCACAGAAATCAAGGAAGCTACAAATCTAGTCTTGTTTGCCTCAAAAGCCTAGTTTGTCAATACACTTCCCTATTCTTTATTCTACTTTTGGGTTCAAAAGATAAGTTTACTAGCTGTAATAAAGGCATGAGAACATTTCTTTTTCTATTCATAATGCTTTTGAACTTGGGTGATTATAAACCCTGGAATTTTGACCTGAGCTCCCATAGTGGTTATGCTGTCTCGATCAGCTGTCACCAACTGTCTTTTTTCCCTAGAGCTCAACATCACCAGTCTTTAAACAAAGGCATTGGAGGAAATGATTGTCTAGAAACTTCTAGCATAGCTGATCATAATATTAGCTCAAAAAAAAGAAACAAACAACAAAAAAAGAAACAAAGAAAGAAAGAAAGAAAGAAAGAAAGAAAGAAAGAAACAGATTTTGTAAAGTTCCTGAAAACCCCCACAGAATCTCTTAATGGAAAGGCCTGGTTGATGTCATGAAAGAAAAATGATTCCTGGCTAGAATGATGTAAGCACAAACCTTTAAAGCTTTAAACCTTTAAAACACAACCAATTATTTACATAGGTTAAAAGAAAAACGTTGATGGCTTGTCATCAGTTGAATATTTATTTAAATTTCAATATATTACCATTATTTTACCTTAATAAATTAAGATTTACCCTGACATTCTTACCCCTCATCACTGCTTCTCTACATGTCTCCTTAGAGATGGTTTGAATCTATTCAGAGCTATGTTTCAATTATAAGAACGAATCATCTCTTTTTCTCAAATTCTCATTATCTCAATTTCCATTATTATTACATTCCTAATTTATTTTCCTTGTTTCCTCATCTCAGCATTTGTGTAAAGACTTGTAGATAATAATTAGCAATTTATTCATTTATTTTTATTTAACTACTGATATTAAGCAATTTTCTTCCTTGTTTAAATGGGCAATAGAAGTGGCTCAGAGAAAAGATGCAGAGGCAGTGAAGCTTAGCTTTATTCTGTTTTCTCTTTCTTGTAATTCTTCAAGGAACCATAATGAAAATAACAGAGAACAGCAAAGAGTGTAATGTCTTGGAATTTGTTAGTTCCTTAAAGCAAGGGTAGCATGCTATGAGTGCCATAGAATCTCTCTCATCTGGCACTTTGCTCTTGTTCCACCCACAGAATGACCAGATTCTTGACCCTGATATCCATTTAGACCTACTCCTGTTTCCTAACTCCTCAAACAATCGAGACCCTGTTCCAAGCCATCAGTGAGTGCCCTAATCTCAACAGCCATTCATGCAGACACAATACATTCTTGTAGAAGGTATTGAAGAACACTGGGGATGTCAGCTCTCAAAGTGCTCACTGTGGTAGTATGAGGACCTGAACTTGATCCTCAGAATTAAAGACAAAAAAAGCGAAACAAACAAATAAATAAACAAAAACAACAAAGCAATTCCAAAACTAAACAAAAAACAGATGTTTGAAACCTCAAGGATACCAGATAGTCAGAGAAAGATTCCTTGTACTGTGCTACCAGATGGCACACTTGGTGAACTTCAAGCTAGTGAACTTATCTCAAAACTGAAGGTAGTCAGTCCTGAGGCACAAAACTGGAGATTGTCACTTGGTGTCCACATGCACAAGCAGGCATGTGCACATGCCCAGACATATGGCCTTTACAAACATGTACAGAAACACATACACAAACATACATGCATTTACATACACGCATGCCCTACACACACACACACACACACACACACACACACACACATGCACATACAAACTAATACTTTTATACCAATATGTGACAAGTGTTTCCTCACTATTAGAAAAGATCAAATGAATCAGAAACAAAAACAATACTGCATAATTAAAACTATTTCCCAGCCTACAGTCATACAAATAACATAGAGCAAACTATCTCCTGTCCCATTGTATGTCAACCTCTTATAAGGCAGACATTGACACATTTGGACATGGAACATTCAGAAATCCTCACTATGGTGGGAGGAGTGATATGGTAATGGGGGTCTATCCAGACCCTGTTAAGTAGGAGATCACAAGTGTAGGCCTGGACCTTGGTACTCTCTTCTTACACTTGGGACAATGTAGGGTATTGGGGAGGGAACCATCCTGAGAAGAAGCTACATTCTGCACTGAGGCAGCCCATCAATTGGTAGACAGCATGGTGCTCTTTCCAGATGAATGGTGCTATAGAGGTTGTGGGGTAGGTTTAGTGTTAGCATATATAGCATAGGGAACTTGGAATAATGTTGGACTTTTAAGATAAAAGACTTACATCTGAAGTGGCATGTCCTTGGGAACTCGCCAAGGACCAGAACCTCTTTGATATTAGGGCTAGGGGCAAGACATGCCCCCTGAGGTGCCTGCCCTCCGGAGGTCTGCTGTCATTTCACAGCTCTCTGCAAAAAGCATCTGAAGGACATGCTCTGAGGAACCTGCCCACATCTGCCGACAGCCTGTGAATTCACACCTCTCTGTAAAATGCTTTTTTGAAAAAGACTGAGCCTAGGGAACTAACTTTCTGCCGACAGGTGAAAATATATAAGGCAGGATTCACGTGGATGCTGGGCTGGCTCTCTCTCCTGTTCCTGATCCACTCAATAACGTTCTCCTTGACTGGTGAGAAAACGCGCATCACAATCTCATCGGAAAATTTCACCCTCTGATGTTGACCCGTTTTGGGTCTGAGATTCGGGAGTTCTCAGACTTTGGACTTTTGCAGGCCATAAGCATCTGAATAGGTGAGCCTCCTGGCAAACTTTCATATGTTTTTTTTTTTAATTTATTTATTTATTGCTTCAGGTTACATCTCCATCATAGTGTCCTCTTTCCACCCCTACCAGTCCCACCCTCCCACCCTCTACCCTCTAACCCTTCCATCCCACTCCTCTGGAGAGAAGTGTCCCTATATAACAGTCCCCTGCCCCAGTTCAGCAGTCATATGAGGGCCAAAAACCTCCTCATACAGTGGGGGCCTACAAGGCAGCACCACTAGGGCAAAGTGTCTCATTGACAGGGAGAAAAACAAAAAAAGTCTATGTCCATGTTCCCCTTGGTGCGTTGGTTGTAGTATAGATATCCTGTACTATATGTACTATATGTAACATACTTTCATATGTTAATTGGTCTTAAGACCACTAAGGGAGGAACAAAATTCAGAGACTTTAAGAGACTTTAAAATTGAAAAATTGTATGAAGACCGTCCATCAGGACCCACACTCAGAGAAAAATATCCTTTTGAGAAACCTTAGGTTAATGTTAAATGTTTATATTATACACACTAAGAAGTTTTAGGTGTTAGGTTTCAGAGTTAGGGTTTGGGTTTGGGATTTAGGAATTTTATTGACAATTGTTAGCTAATTGTTAAGTATTGATAATATATGTGTGATAAATAAAAATTTATTGTTACAAATTTGGGACCAAGGATTCATATAATGTATCTCTATGCTGGTTGTACGATATATATTCCATATTTCCATGCATTTTTTTTGTTTCTTTGCTCGATTGTGTTGTTTTTTTTTTAAATAGATTCTTCTATCATATAATAGCTCCCATCTACAGTTTCCCCTCACTTCACACTTCCTAGTACCCCCCCCACCACCACCTCCCACCTTCCCCAGATTCACTTCCTCTCCATTTCCTCTACAGAATAGAGCAGGTCTCCAGGAGATGACAGTCAAACAGGACAAGACAAAATAAAATAAGAGAAGGTGACAGTTCTTATTCTGAGGCTGGATCACACTACCCAATAGGAAGAAAAGTGTTTCAGAGCAAGAAAAAGAGTTAGAGATATACTAGTTCCCACTGTTAGGAGTCTCACTAAAACACAAAGCTAATAATCATAACATGTACAAAGAGGATCTGGTACAGACCCCTGAAGGCCCCGTCCTTGTGACTTCAATCTCTGTCAGCCCATGTGAGCATTGCTTAGTTTGTTCAGTGGGCTATATTCTCTGGATTTTCTCCATCTCCTCCGACTACTACAGCCTTTCTTCCCCATTTTTCTCTTAGTTCCCTGATCTACTGGTGAGAGACCTGATGAAGACCTCCAATTTAGATGCTCTCTCTTCATAATATCTGGTTGTGGGTCTCCAACTGCTCCCTTCTGCTGATGGAGGAAGCCTCTCTGATGATGAATAAACTAGGCACAGATCTATGAGTATAGAAGAATATCATTAGGAAACTTTTTATTTTATTTATTTGTTTTGTTATTGCCATTCATGTGTAATTCTACCCTACATCTCTGGTTCCTTGCCATCCAGGCAGAGTGGGGCATGGGCTCCCTCTTGTGACATGAACCTTAAGTTAAATCAAACATTGGTTGGCCACTCCAACAAGTTATTCACCAAAATTGGCCCAGAAGATATTGCAGGCCGGACAGGGTTTTATAGTTGGAATGGAGTCCAGGTTTCTGTTTCCATTGCCTGCAGAGTTTCTACTCCTACCAAAGGGACTAGAATATAGCGTGAAGCCTCCAATCTGGCACTAGATTGACATCTCTGTGTTCAATGAGTGGTGTGAAAGTTTTACTGGGTAAAGGCTCTGCTGTCAATTTTCAGAGAACGACTTTCTATACTAGCATCAGCCTATGTTGTTTAGGGATCTCCATTCGAACCTGGGTGACCAACAACTCAACTGAATGTAACCCATTCCCACCACAAGAAGCCTTGCATGTCTACAAATGGTGGCCAGTTCAGACTCTGTATCCTCCATTACTATGAGTCCCCTCTAGGGTTATCCTCACAGATTTGACGAAGTTTCCATTCACTAGGTTTTCAAACCACACTAAATGCTTTCCAATTCCACCTGTCTCTCCCTAAAATCCCTCTCTCCACCCCCAAACTGATTCCATCACCCCTAAATACTCCCAAACATTATAGACTTGAGATTGATTTGCTAATCCATGTGTGCTTTTAAAATGCACTTGCATACCCTAAGAATAAAAAATAAAGAAGGGAAATATCAGGGAATTGTGGAGATGGCCTGTCCTAGCTGCCATGAGAGGTCTGCTTCACAAATTTTTCAGGTCAGAGTCCATGACTCCCGGGCCATTGTGTGCCTTTCAGTTCCTGAGAAATCAAAGGATTCCCTCAGGCAGTGAAACATTAAGGCTGCTTTGTGTTTCTCTGTATGTTACCTTGGAAGTTAAGAATGCATGGAAGATTGACAGGACAATAGGTCTTAGACATTAATCTTGTGTAGCCTGAATAGCTTGACAGCATCATTGTATACTGGCAACTACTATTACATTGATCCTGATAATTGTCACAATATTCTGTTTCTTATAAGGGTATTAAAAAAGTCTGATTGCTTTCAATAAAATCATCATAGCTTTAGTCTTGATGTGGCCCCCCCAACACAATCCTGATTAAATTCCTTACTAGCCATATCAGGTAAAATTGGCACAGTAAGTAATCACAGGCACTTATACATATGGAGTTGAAAATTTTCCTTTCAAGAAATGTAAAGAATTGTGGTGAATTTTAAAGAGGATTAAATTTAATCTGTAGATTCCATTTGGTAGAATGCCTGTTTTTAGTATGTTAATCCAACAGATCCACGAACATGGGAGATCTTTCCATCATCCTATATCTTCTTCAATTTCTTTCTTCAAAGGCATGAAGTTTTTATCATACAAGTCTTTCACTTACTTTTTAAGAGTTATCCCAAGTTATTTTGCATTATTTGTGCTATTGTGAAGGCTGTTGTTTTGTTGATTTCTTCCTCAGTCTTTTTGTCATTTGTATATATAAGGGGTAGTAATTTCTTTTTAGTTAATCTTGTATCCAACCACCTTACTGTAAGTGTTTTATCAGCTGTAGGAGATCAGTATTAGGATTGTTAGGGTCAATTTGTTAGGTTCAAGAAACGGATTTCTGTATTAATATACAAAGATCTATTCAATTGTGGTTAAATATACTCTTAATTATGTATCAATATACCAAGATCAATGCCTATGTAGCCCAATATAATCTTAATATTACGTCCATATGCAAGGGTCAATACCATTGTGGCAAACTATAATCTTAATTTTGTATCAATATACAAAGATCAATACCGATGTAATCCAATACAATCTTATTTTTGCACAATAAACAATGGTCAATACCACTTTAGCCAAATAACCTACTAATTTTGTATCAATATACAAAGGTATAAGGGCATATTCAATAATCTGCCCCTTCTTCTTGGAGCTTCCTGTGCTATGTCTATATCTCATTTTTCTCAAGCCCATGCACGTAACGCTTCCTAATGGTATCATACCTAGAGATACTTAAAAATAAAATGTGAAGCTCTGACCTCTTGATACCAACCATCTAAAATGGTCTAGTATAGTTAAAACAAACTCCTAGTCATGCAAACATGTCACGTTGTTAGCTACTATGACAGTCTATCACAGATATTCTCTAACTACCCAGTAATCAAGTTGCTAAGAGACAAGCAACATTTGCTTATCTAAATACAAGAGATGGTTAGGGCATCTTCAAAAACCCCTAGAGATCTGCAGAATATGGCATTCAAAGATGTTATCTTAAATCAAGATTTTTTTTGATATCGAGACATATCAGCGCCTGACAGCACCCCCTATTCTACTCCAAGTAGAAGATAAGCATCGAAGAACCTCCACTGTAAGATGATTGAATTAGTGGCAAGCCTTTCTCTTGGCATGAAAAAACCCCTTGCACCAACTGCAGACAGACTGCTGTCCAAAAAGGACAAAACTTGGTAGCAGGGAAGTCGACAGCCTAACTCTGCCAAGACAGGGTAGGTAAGTCCTTCATAATCCCTGCTCTACAACAAATGTCTGTCAGAGAAACAGGTCCCAAAGCCTGAAGATTGATGCTGGAATGTATGGAGAGAAAATGGGAACTGTCCAGGCAGTTATTGGTATGTTTTTTCTTAGTTTTGGAAGCTGCAGGCCCTGCACTTCCTTCCTATATAAGCAAATATATTTATCCCTCTCAGGTCTCTGAGGTGGTTGAAGAATAGACAGCTAGAGTCTCATAGTTAAATTTTGAATTGTTTAGGAATCAAGAGGGTGTTATAGATCTAAGAAGATACTCTTAAAAATGTGTTGCAAGATAGTATGAATGTTGAGTCACATATAGACCTTTAAACTCATGGAGTTGGTTAGATAGTAGAATGTTAAAGTCAGGGGCCAAATATGTATAAACTGGACATTGGGAAGGTATACTGGGCCATTTAACTCTCATAAATGTGGCATATTTATATCTATTGTTTTGTATAATACTTACTGTTATAAGAGAAGGAACCATCTGTTGGACTGAAAGCGGAAACTTCTGGGAGGAAGAGGGTGGAAGGGCGGGATAGGAAGGGGGAATAGGGAGGGGTTTGTTACTGAGATGTAACTTGAAGAAAAAAAAAGTATTAAAAAAAAAAAAAAAGAAACGGATTTCTGAACCTGAGTGTGGGGTGACCAAGGAATCACCAGAAATTTGAGAACATGGCAAAAAGCAAGACTTTATTGGCTGGCATGTTGTGGTCAACCTCACAGACTCTCCATACAAGGAGATAGAGGAAACCCCGAACAGAATTTTATTTAGTTCAGGTTAAACATGTTTCAGCAAGGCAGAATCAAGATTCATCAAGCAACAGTACTTTGATTGGATAGCATAAGTGACCTAGGAAACAAGGTGAGGATTTCCAGACTCATGAACTTTGGAAACTTTTGATTTCTGTTTTCTCCCTGTTGCTCTGGGAACCAGCCATACTCAAGCAGGATCTTGGACCCCTGGTAATGCTTAGAGCTTCCAGCTCTGGGAGGGTAATTTTGTCAATTTCTAGAGCAATTTGACCTGGAGTTTTTGGGGCTGTTCAAGTTCTCAGGCTTCTGAAGTCTGACTAAAGTTTGGTCAAGTGAACATTGGTCCTAACAACTTACGTATACAACCATATCATCTCCAAAAAACAATACTTTTACTTCTTCCTTTCAATTTTTATCCCCTTTATCTCCTACAGTTTTCTTACTGCTCTAGAAAAAACATAAAGTACTATATTGAATAGATATAGAAAGGATGGACAATATTTTATTTTTACTGATTTTAGCAGAATTGCTTTGTGTTTCTCTCCATATAATATGATGTAGGGTATAGGCTTGCTGTGAATTATCTTCCTTATTTTAGGTATGTCCATTGTACCCTAATCACTCTAGGACTTTCATTATGAAGGTGTATTGGGTTTTGTCAAAGTGGTTTTTTTTGGCATCTAATGAGATGACAATGTGTGTTCACTTTCTTTCAGTTTATTTATGTAGTGAATTATAATTACTGAATTTAGTATGTTGAACCATTCTGCATTTCTGTGATGAAGCCAACTTGAGTTCTTGGATTCAGCTTGCAAGTATTTTATGAAGTATCTTCGCATTAATGTTTATAAAGGAAATTGGTCTGTGCCTCACTTTCTGTGTTGAATCTTTATGTGGTTTCGGTATTAGCATAACTGTAGCTTCATAAAATGAATTGGGCAATGTTTCTTCTGTCTCTATCTTGTGGAATAATTTAAAGAGTATTGGCATTATCTCTTCTTTGCAAGTCTGGTAGAATTCTCTGCAAACATCATCTGGTACTGAGCTTTTTGGGGTTGAGTGACTTTTAATGACTGCTTCTATTTCACTGAGGTTTATAGATCTATTTAAATTGTTTGTCTTATCTAAATTTAAGTTTGGTAAATAGTATCTATTGAGTGAATTATAGCATTTTATTTTTAGACATTTCAATTTTGTGGAAGACGGGTGTTTAGTATATGTCCTTATGAATCTCTGGAATTCATCAGTGTGTGTTTTTAAGCCCCCTTTTGTCTCTTATTGTATTAATTTAGATATTCTGTGACTTTTGGTTATTTTGGATAAGAGTTTGTCTACTTGCTGATTTTCTCAAAGAACCAAATTTTTGTTTTGTTGATTCTTTGTATTGTTCTTTTTGTTTATATTTTATTGATTTCAGCCCTCAATTTGATTTTTTTTTTTTTTTTTTTTTTTTGCTATCTACTACTCTTTGGGTATGCTTAATTTTGTTCTAGAGATTTCAGGTAAGATGTTTAGTTGCTAGTATGAGATAGCTCTTTTTTTTTTTAATCTGGATACTTAGTGCTATGAACTTTCGTCTTAGCACTGCCTTCATTGTATCCCATAAGTTTGGATATGTCATGTGTTCATTTTCATTGAATCCTAGAAAGTATTTAATTTCTTTATTTCTGTTTTGACACATTTTTCATTCATTTCAAAGTTGTTCAGTTTCCATGGGTTTGTAAACTTCTGTTGTTTCTGATATACAGCTTTAATCCATGGTGTTCTGATAGGATGTTGGGAGTTATTTCAATTTTTTTGTATCTACTGAGATGCACAATATAAGACTTTCTTTGTTACTGAGTATGTGGTCAACTTTAGAGAAAGTCTTATGAGGTGTCTAGAAGAAGGTATATTCTTTTGTCATTGGGTAGAATTCCCTGTAAATATCTATTAAGTTCATTGGTTTGTTATGTCAGTTGGTTCCAGTATGTCTCTGTTTATTTTTTCTTTTTCTTTTCTTTCTTTCTTTCTTTCTTTCTTTCTTTCTTTCTTTCTTTCTTTCTTT
>CAJQZJ010032546.1:2674674-2722140 GCA_907164525.1 Lophiomys imhausi
TTTCTTTCTTTCTTTCTTTCTTTCTTTCTTTCTTTCTTTCTTTCTTTTCTTTTCTTTTTTTTTGATGACCTGTCCATTGGTGATAGTGGGGTATTGAAATCTTCCTTTATAAATGTGTGAGAGTTAATATGTGATTTAAGCTATTTCTTTCAAAACCTGGGTTGCGATTGTGTTTGGAGACATAAATGCTGAGAACTGACAGGTCATCTTGGTGGATTTTTCCCTTTGATGAGTATTTAGTGCCCTTTCCCAACTCTTTTGATTAATTTTGACTTGAAGTTTATTTTGCTAGATATCAAATGGCTACACCAGCTAGATTCTTAGGGCCAATTTCTTAGAATATAATTTTCCAACCCTTTACCCAGAGGTAATGTTTATACTTGATGGTAAGGTGTGTTTCTTCAATGGAGCAGAAGGGTGAGTCTTATTTTTGTATCTGTTCTAGAATCTGCGTCTTTTTACTGGAGAATTGAGGCTGGTGATATTGAGAGATATCAAATAACAATGCTTTCTAATTCCTACTTTTAGTTGTTGTTATTATCATTGTTATTGGTGGTGATAATGGTGATGTATCTGTCCTTTCTTTCTGTTTTGTGATAGGTTATAATTATTAATTTCTTGTGTTTTATGCATGTAGTTAACATCTTTGGTTTTTTTTTCTACTCTCAGTAGGACTGGGCTTGCAGATAGATATTGTTTAATTTTGGAATTTACATGGAATATCCTTTTTATGAAATATCTTAATTTCTCCATCTATGGTGATTTAAAATTTTGCTGAGTATAGTAATATGGGTCAGGAACTGTGGTCTCTTAGAGTCTGCATCAAAGCTGTCCAAGCCCTTCTGATCTTTAGAGCTTCCATTGAGCAGTCAGGTGCTATTCTACTAGGTCTCCCTTTATATGTTACATGATCGTTTTTATTTGCAGCTTTTAATATTTGTTCCTGGTACTATAAGTTTACTGTTTTGATTAATTTTTATTGAGGGAGCTTTCTATTCTGATCCAATCTATTTGGTGTTCTGCATGTGTTGGTACCTTATAGGAATATCCTTATTTAGGTAAAGAAATTTTTTTTCTATGATGTTGTTGAAAATATTTTCTGGGCCATTGAACAGATATTCTTCTTTTTCTATTACTATTGTTCATAGGTCTTTTATTTTCATAGTATCTCAGATTTCATGTATATTTTATGTCACTTTTTTAGGTTTAATATTTTCTTTGCCCAAGGCATCCATTTCTTCTGTCATATATTCAGTGCCTGAGATTCTTTTTTTTTCTTTTCTATTCTATTGTTGAAGCTTGCCTCTGTAGTTTCTGTTCACATTATTTTTTTTTATTTCCAGGATTTGCTCAGATTGTGATTTTTTTATTGCTTCTATTTCCAGTTTTAGGTCTTGAACAGTTTTGTTTCCTTCAACTGTTTGTTTTTACTTGACTTTCGTTACAGGTTTTTATTTATTTCCCCCAATTATTATTTTGTATTTTCCTGGCTTTCTTTGAGTGTTTTATTCTTTTCCTCCAATTGTTTGTGTTTTCCTGAATTTCTTGAAGGGATTTATTAAATTCATCTTTAAGAACTTATATCATCTTTGTATAGTTGGTTTTCAATGTTTTTTTTCTTATACGTCAGTTATTCTGGCATATTCATGAACTGCTATGGTAGAATAGCTAGGCTCTGGTGGAGATGTTTCTCTGGTGGTTATTAACTATGTTATTCTGCTGACATCTAGGGATTTGGGTTTGGGATGATTATAAGTCTAGGTGCTGATTTCTGGCTATGTCTTTGTTGGGTGAGAGTTTTTTGTTCCTTGGTTTCTGTTTACTCTTTGGATTTTCAGAGAGTGTGTTTGCTGAGTGTTGCTTGTTTTAATTGTCTGTTTGTCTGATGTGTTCATGTGGGAATGCTTGCTGGTGTTAAAGATTGGTTTTCTGGCAGGTATGGCCTTTAACTGAGCAGAGAATATACACCCAAGTTGCAAGTTGGGACACAGTAATGAGTCAGGAAGAGTAGGTCAGAGTGTAGTAGCCTGAGGATTCCACAGGAGGTATGAATGGGGAAAAGGGAGTTGTTCATGGTGTTATGTTGCAATGCTAGGGGAAACCCTGAGAATTGTGTCTAGTTTAAAGAGAGTGGGAATGGTACATGGGCAGTACCTGGTCTTCTGGCTGGTATTGCATGAAGATGAGCAGGAATTTTCCTCTTGAGTTAGGATTTGGGACACAGCAATGAGGTGGAAAGGAAAGGGCACTTGGAGGTAGTCTGTTGGTTCCACAGGAGGTACATGTGGAAGGAGAAGTTGCAGCTTATATTCTCTTACAATGCTGGGGTGACCCTGAGAATTGAATCTGGTGAAACTGAGTGGAAAAAGTCTACAGACAGCATCAAGATATTGTTTATTTTATGTTTTTTTTACATATGTATACATGTACACACACATGAAAGTCAATTTTTCTCCACATTCCTTTTTGACACAATACATTTCAAATGAATGTGAAACTCATCAGTTTGATTAGATTGGCTGGCCTCAGTTATCTGCTTGTCTGTGCCTTTCCAGCACCAGAATATTAATGTGGGCTGTTGCACCCAGCTTTTACATGGTGCAGGGAATTGAATTTAGGTACTTAAGTTTAAGCAACAAGTGCTTTGCCCACTGGTACATTTCATTAGAGCAACCATTGTTTTATTTTGTGCAATAACTACAGAAGTAGGGAGTCAAAAATGCACAGGATAAAGTTGAGAGGCAGATATTTTCTGGTAGTGTTGCCTGGCCACATCTATAGGACAGGTGTGGCAGGAAAGTCTTAGAGACCAGATCAAAGACAGATAGATAGTAGAGGAAAATGGAAATATCACTCTCTTTCAGATTGCCCCTATAGTCATTGACTTTCAATAAAAAAAGTAAAACTGTATAAGGACTGGCTAGATTCTTTGCAGCATGGAACCTAAATGTTTAGAGCTTTCCTGAGGATGTGGGAAGCCAGATGAATTCCCTGATGTTTAATCCAGACATCATTATTTATATATTAAGAGCTTAAATGAGTCACTACTTGTTTTCTCCTTGATTAATATTTATTTATTTATTCACTTACTTTGGTTTGTATGTGATAGTTGTCAAATTTTATTTCATCTTGCACTTTGCAATCCATTATTCAATGAAAGCCAAGGCAAGAACTCCAGAAAGAACTTGTACACAAGAAATTAAGCAGAGTATAGTGGAATGCTGCTAAATGGCTTTATTTCTTATACAACTTAGAACACCTGTCAAGGGCTGACAGTAGCCTGGACCCTCCTGTCAAGAGAATATCTTGTGAATTGTATGGATGCAAGACCTATCACTAATAAAGCTGATGGCCTATATCTTAGGTATGAAATAGAGGGTGGTATATCCAGTAGGGAGAAAGGGTTGTGGTATAGTGTCAGGTGAAAGAATATTCCTAGGGATCATCGAGGAGGACATAGGCATGATGCCTGAGCAGAGGTAACCAGCCACATGACAGAAGGTAGACTAGAATAAATGAGTTATCTTAAGTTATTAGGTAGACCATGAATAAGCCTATCTCTATGGTCAAGTTATTAGTAAATGTATTTTGAATCAGATACCTATTTTTGGGAACAGGAGAATGTGTAGAAAAACTCAATATAACAAAATGGTGAGAGCCACTTAATCCAAGATTAGGACCCTAGATTCAGGCATTAAGCCAAGAATTTAAAAGACAGGATGGATCAGAAAGTCAAATACAACCTTTTTAAGAAAAGCCATTGCTGTGACCTTACACTTGCTCACAGGCCTGTAAGTAGTGGTTAGAAGGCAGGAACTGGAGCTTGATGCAATTTTCTAGCCTGACAAAAGGCCCGGTCTCTTTAAAAGAGAATGTAAGGGCCAGGCATGTTGGCACAAGCCTTTAATTCCAGCACTCAGGAGGCAGGGCCAGGCTGATCTCTGTGAGTTCTAGGACAGCCTGGTCTACAAAGTGAGTCCAGGACAGCCAGGACTATTACACAGAGAAACCCTGTCTCAAACACACACACACACACACACACACACACACACACACACACACACACTGCACAAAGAGAGAGAGAATGTAAGTAAGCAGACTTAAAGCTCAGGAAAGCCCTAAGACAGAATGCTTCCCAGAATAACAGCGAAATGGGCCCTGAGAAAGTAGCTGGGGAGAAGGTTTTCTAGCCAAAATGTTGGAAAGGAACAGGAAACATCACAGAGGCAGTACAAAAGTCAGTTGTTTTAATCCTATGAACAGTAGGTAACAAATGGGGTGGAGTGGGACCAGGAGGGCGGTTGGGTGCACGTCAATCTCCCATGGGCCCAGCAGCCTGCATTTGAAGGCCAGAAGCTGTAAATAACCATAGTGATTTGGAGAGACCTGGCCAGAGCCAGCAGAAGGCAGAACCAGTAGGTCTGTCTTCAAGACCAAGCTGAGAGGGCAGAGATGGCCGTCATAGTCACATGCTGCTTAAGGAGCCTACGGACACAAATAACTTTCAAAGGAACATTTTTCCAGAGTTGCAATGGGATGGAAAATACCCAAACTTCTGAACTGGTAAGGTTTTAAGTTTAAAATTGATAATTTAAGTCCTTAAGAAAAAAAATTTAGATATTAACAGCAACCTATAGATTGGGAGAAGACCTTTACCAACCCCACTTCCAACAGAGGGCTAATATCCATAATTTATAAAGAACTCAAGATACTAAACACCACAAAACCAAATACTCCAATGAAAAAAATGGGAAACAGAGCTAACCCAAGAATACACAAAGGAGGAATCTCTAATGGCAGTGAGACATTTGAAGAAATGCTCAACATCTTTAAACATCAGAGAAATGCAACTCAAGACAATCTGAGTTTCCATATCACACCTGTCAGAATGGCTAAAAACAAAAACTCAAATGACATTACATGCTGGTGAGGTTATGAAGAAAGGGGAACACTCCTCCATTGCTGGTGGGAGTGCAAACCACTATGGAAATCAGTCTGGCGATATCTTAGAAAACTTGGAATAGCCCTACCTCAAGAGCTAGCCATACCACTCCTGGGTATCCACCCAAAGGATTCCTCACCAAACCACAAGGACATAGCCTCATCTATGCTCATAGCAACCTTATTTGTAATAGCTGGAAACTAGAAACAACCCAGATGTCCTTCAACAGATGAATGGATAAAAAAAAAAAAGTGTGGTACATTTACACAATGGGATACTACTCAGCTATCAGAAACAAGGAAATCATGCAATTCACAGCCAAATGGATGGAACTAAAAAAGCTCATCCTCAGTGAGCTAACCCAGACTGAGAAATAGGCACCTGGCATCATCTTACTTATAATTGGATTTTCACCATATAGTACAGGATAACTATCCTACAACCAATACACAAAAAGGATCAGAAACATAGACTTTGTTACCTATTAAGGGGACAGCTTTCTCTAGGGGTGCTATCACCTTTGCCCCCAGTGCAAGAGGAAACTCTTAGCCCGCATATGACTGTTGAGCTGAGAGGGGCTGATATGTAGGGACACTCCACATTGGAGGAGTGGGAAGGGTGGGAGAGGGAAGAGTGGGTCAGAGAGTGGAACTGGGAAGGGTGGAATGAGGGCACTGTAATGGAGATGTAACTTGAAGCAATAAATAAACAAATAATCATATATTAAAAAGAGAATTATTTTCTATGCTAAAAATGAAGAAAGACACAATAACACAAAAGCCTTGGACTTTATATAATGTTCATTTAAATGGTTCAATGATAGAAATCAACAAAAACAAATAAAGAAATACACATAAAAAGTAGTCTCTGAAGAAGACAAAAAGAGAAATAAATAAAAAAGTCTTCAAATGTACAAACATCCTAGAAACTAAATGAATAAAAATCTGAACATAGACAATAAAAATGAAAAATTAAAAAAAGAAAACAGTTTAAACAATAAAGTCTCTATAGAGAGACTTAGAAGAAAAAAATGTTTTCCACAATAAAAGATGGAAAACATTGTAAAAAAAAAAAGAAAGAAAGAAAGGCATGTTGACTGCATATAATTTTGTTTTGACTGCCAAATACAAATAATTATATGTTCCATATGTTAAAGTGTAGTTCTATGTATCCTTTTTAAGAAAGATCAAATTAAAACACACTTAGATAAAAAAAGAGACTGAAAAATTAGATGCTAGATTAGAGGAAATAGAACAGAGATTATAGAATCTTTGAATCAAAATAGGAAAACTTCAGAGAAATAAAATGTGGAACTTTCAATAAATCAAGAAGGATAGTTGGAGAAGAGAGAAGTCCACAGGGTTATCAAAGAATATAATCTCAACCCATAAAGATACAATATTCTGAATTAAGAAACCAGATTGTACTTATAGATGCTACCTTAATGCAATGTCATATAATAGATTATAGGTTTCATTTTGTAGAGATGGAGAATTGACATATATACAAATGTTGATGCATCATATTATTGAACCATATTCAGAATTACTATAGGTTTTTGCCTTGAATTCTGAGATGAGTGATTCTGAGATTGCACAATTGTTAGAGATGATGACTATCTTAGAAGTTCCTTTGCAGATTGGGGCTGATGATTCTTATCCTTTGCAATACAACAGCTCTTTTGGACGTTATGAAATACAAAATGTTATAGATATATCTTCAAACAGGGAAGACAATTATGGATAATCTTTAGGTCTTTCTTCAAAATCTGTACTCCTCAAAATTTGAAAACCTATGCAAAACAGACAATTTCCTTGATATATTCCACCTACTGAAGCTAAATAAAGATCAGGTTAACAAGCTAAACAGTCAACCAATAATAAAATAGAAACAGTCACTAAAAATCTCCCATTCAAAAAAACACAGGGCCAGATAGATTCAGCAGAGAATTCTACCAGACATTTAAAGAAGAGCTAATATCAATATTCTTCAAACTTCCACAAAATAGAAACAGAGGAACACTGCCAAACTCATTCTATGAGGCCACAGTCACCCTGATACTTAAACCACACAAAGACCCAACAAAGAAAGAGAACTTTAGACCAACTTCTTTCCTGAACATAGCTGCTAAAATATTCAATAAAATACTGGTAAACCGATTCCAAGAACACATCAAAAGTATTATACATCATGATCAAGTAGGCTTTATCCCAGGAATGCAGGGGTGATTTAACATATGAAAATCCATCAATTTAATTCAGCATATAAACAAGTTGAAAGAAAAAAATCCACATGATTATCTCACTAGATGCTGAAAAAGCATTTGACAAAATCCAACACTCCTTCATCCAAAAAGTCCTGGAGAGAACTGGCATACAAGGAACATATCTAGAAATAATAAAGGTGATATACAGCAAGCCAGTAGCCAACATCAAATTAAATTGAGAGAAATGTAAAGATTTACTCTAAATTCAGGGACAAGGCAAGGATGACCACTCTTCTCATATGTTTTCAAAATAGTACTTGAAGTCCTAGTCAGAGCAATAAGACAACTAAAGGAGATCAAGGGGATACATATTGAAAAAGAAGTGAAAGTATCCCTATTTTCAGATGATATGATAATATACATAAGTGACCCCAAAAATTCTACAAGAGAACTAATACAACTGATAAACACTTTCAGCAAGGTGGCTGGATACAAAATTAACTCAAAAATTGGAAACCCTTCTTTTTACAAAAGATAAATGGGCTGAGAAATAAGCAACACCCTTCACAATAGCCACAAAAAAACATAAAATACCTTGGGGTAACTCTATCCAAGCAAGTGAAAGAACTGTATAACAAGAACTTCAAGTCCCTGAAAAGAAATTGACGAGGACATCAGAAGATGGAAAGATCTCACATGCTAATGGATAGGTAGGATCAACATAAAACAATAGCCATCCTACCAAAAGCAATACATAGATTCAATGCAATGCCATTCAAAATATCAACACAATTCTTTACAGACCTGGAAAAAACAATTCTCAACTTCATATGGATTTAAAAAAAAATCCAGAACTGCTAAATCAATCCTGTACAATTAAAAAAAAAAAAAAAAACCAAATCCAGAGGTATCACCATTCCAGATTTCAAGCTATACTACAGAGCAATAGTAATAAAAACAGCATGGTACTGGTACAGAAACAGACGAGTTGATCAATGGAATTGAATCAAAGACCCAGAAATGACCCCACACAGCTATGGTCACTTAATTTTTGACAAAGAAGCTAAAACTCTATAATGGATAAAGGACAGCATCTTTAACAAATGGTTCTGGTGTAACTGGATGTTGACTTGTAAAAGAATGCAAATAGACCATACTTATCACCCTGAACAAAACTTAAGGCCAATTGAATCAAAGTCCTTAACAAAAGCCAGACACACTAAATCTGATAGAAGAGAAATTAGGAAAAAGTCTCAAACTCATTGGCACAGGTGACAACTTTCTAAACAGAACACCAATAGCTCAGGCTCTAAGACAAACAATCAATAAATGGGACCTCATGAAACTGAAAAGCTTCTATAAAACAAAGGAAACAGTCAATCGAACAAAACAGCAACCTACAGATTGGGAAAACATCTTTACCAACCCCACATCCAGTAGAGGGCTAATATCCAACATTTACAAAGAACTCAAGAAATAATCCATTCAAAAAATGGGGAACAGAGCTAAACCGAGAATTCACAAAGGAGGAATCCCTAATGGCCAAGAGACACTTGAAGAAATGTTCAACATCCTTAATCATCAAAGAAATGCAGCTCAAGAGGACTCTGAGATTCCATCTCACATCTGTCAGAATGGGTAATATAAAAAACTTAAATGACAGCACATGCTGGCAAGATTACAGAGAAAGGCGAACACTTCTCCATTGCTGGTGGGAGTGCAAATTTGTAAACCACTATGGAAACTACTCTGGCGATATCTTGGAAAACTTGGAATAGCTCTCCCTCACGAGTGAGCCATAGCACTTCTGAGTATACATCCAAATGATTCCTCAACAAACCACAGGGACATCTCCTCATCTATTTTTATAGAGGCCTTATTTGTAATAGCTAGAAACTGGAAACAACCCAGATGTCCCTCAACCAACGAATGGATAAAATAACTGTGGTACATTTACACAATGGAATATGACACATCTATCAGAAAAAAGGAAATCATGCATTTGTAGCCAAATGGATGTAACTAGAAAAACTCATTCTGAGTGAGCTAATCCAGACTCAGAAAGATGCACATGGCATCTATTCACTTATAATTGGATTTTAGCCATGTAGTGCAGGATAACTATACTATAACCAATGCACCAAAAGGAACAGGAACATAGACTGTGTTATCTCCTAGTAAGACACTTTGCCCTAGTGGTGATGTCATGTAGGACACCATTACATGAGGAAGTTCTTAGCCCTCATATGAATGCTGAGCTGTGGAGGGGACTGTTATGTAGGGACACCCCACTCTGAGTGAGTAGATTAGGAGGAAGAGGGGATAGAGGGGTTGGGGTGGGACCAGGAGGGGCAGAGAGAAGTCACTGTGATGGAGATGTAACTTGAAGTAATAAACACACACACACATACAAAGGAAAACATTCAAAACTTGACTTAAAAAAATAAGTGAGAGACTTCACCACCCCATTCTCACAATTGGGCAGGTCTTCCAGAAAGAAACTAAATAGAGAAATAATAAAACTAATAGACACTATGAGTCAAATGGTCCTAACAATTATCCACAGAATATTTCACACAAACACAAAAGAATATACCTTTTTATCAGCACCTCACAGATCCTTCTCATAAACTGATTATATACTCAGTAACAAAGCAAGTCATAACAGATACAGTAAATCAAAATAACCCTCTGTATCTTATCAGACCACCATGTATTAAAGCTTGACTAGAGCAACAGACACAACAGAAAGCCTATAAACTCTTGAAAATTGAACAACTCCCTACTCAATTACTACTGAGTCAGAGAAGAAATAAAGAAAAAAATTAAAGATTTCTAGAATTCAATGAAAATGAATGGACAACATACTCAAATTTATGAGACACAATAAAAGCAGTACTAAGAGGAAAATTCATAAAAATAAGTGCCTTCATAAAGAAATTGGAAAGATCTCATACTAGTAGCTTAATGCACATTTGAAGGCTGTCAACCAAAAAGTAGCAAACATAACCAAGATATGTAGACAGTAGGAAATCATCAAACTTGTGACTGAAGTCAGTAAATTATGAACAAAGAAAACAATACAAAGATTCAATGAAATCAAAAGTTAGTTCTTTGAGAAAGTCAATAAGATAGACAAACCCTTAGCCAAACTAACTAAAAGGCAGGGAAACATTATCCAAATTAACGAAATCAGAAATGGAAAAAAAGTGACATAACAAACACCAAGGAAATCCAAAGAATCATTATGCTTGCTTCAAAAACCTCTATGTCACATAATGGAAAAACTACATGAAATGGATGATTTTCTTGATAGATATCACTTACAAAAATTAAATCAAGATCAGTTAAACAAAGTAGACCTAAAACCTATAAGGAATTAGCATAAGTCATTAAAAGTCTCCCAATCAAAACTAGCTCAGAACTTTTAGTGCTGAATTCTATCAGACCTTCAAAGAATAGCTAATACTAATACTTCTCAAACTATTCCACAAAACAGAAACAGAGGAATCACTGCCAAATTCAACCTATGTGGCCAATTTACCCTGATAACTTAAACCACATTAAGATTTAAGAAAGCCAGAGAATTTCAGGCCAATATCCCTTCCGAATATTGATGCAAAAATATTCAATAATATACTACAAACCAAAACCAAGAATACATGAAAAACATCATACACCATGATCAAGTAGGCTTCACCCTAGGGATTCAGGGATGGATCAACATATGAAAATCCATCAATATAATCCATCACTTATCAGACCACCATGGATTAAAACTGGACTTCAACAGCAACAGAAATAAAAAGCCTACACATTCATGGAAACTGAACAACTCTGTACTCGATGACCACTGGGTCAGGGAACAAAAAATCATGAAGTAGAAGACTTACTAAAATCCAATTAAAACAAAGGCACAACATACTCAAACCTATGGGGCACAATGATAACAGTGCTATGAGGAAAGTTCATAGCAGTAAGTATCTTCAAAAAGAAAATTGCTACTGCTCAAATTAGCAACTTAACAGTTGAACTGGAAGAGCTAGAAAAAAAAAAAGGAAGCAAACACTCCTAAGAGGAGCAGACCACAGGTTATCATCAAACTCAGGGCTGAAGACAGTAACTTAGAAACAAACAAACAGAAAACAGTATAAAGAATCAATAAAACCAACAGTTAGTTCATTGAGAAAATCAGCAAAATAGACAAACACTTAGCCAAACTAACTAAAAGGCAGAGGGAAAATACCCAAATCAACAAAATCAAAAATGAAAAGAGAGAAATAACAACAGACATTGGAGAAATCCAGACAATCTTTAGGCCTTACTTCTCTACTTGATAGCTATCACTTAAAAAATTAAA
This sequence comes from Lophiomys imhausi, assembly GCA_907164525.1. Lineage (NCBI taxonomy): Eukaryota > Metazoa > Chordata > Mammalia > Rodentia > Muridae > Lophiomys > Lophiomys imhausi. The sequence continues at coordinate 2,686,183 of CAJQZJ010032546.1, forward strand.
TCTAGATCAGTTAAACAAAGTAGACCTAAAACCTCTAAGGAATTAGTAGAAGTCATTAAAAGTCTCCCAATCAAAAATAGCTCAGGAACTTTTAGTGATGAATTCTATCAGACCTTCAAAGAATAGCTAATACTAACACTTCTCAAACTATTCCACAAAATAGAAACAGAAGATCTCTACTCCACAAAATTTGAAAAGCTAAGTGAAATGGACAATTTTCTTGATAGATTCCAGCTACCAAAGTTAAATCGAGATCAGGCTAACAAATTAAACAGTCCTATAACACCTAAGGAAATAGAAGCAGTCATTCAAATTCTCCCAACTAAAAAAAGCCCAGGGCCAGATGGTTTCAGCACAGAATTTTACCAGAACATCAAAGAAGAGCTAATACCAATACTTTTCAAACTCTTCCACAACAGAGAAAACAGAAAGAACACTGCCAAACTCATTCTATGAAGCCACAGTAACCCTGATACCTAAATCACACAAATACCCAACAAAGAAAGGGAATTTCAGACCAACTTCACACATGAACATAGACATGAAAATATTCAATAAAATACTGGCAAACCAAATCCAAGAACACATCAAAAGTATCATTCAACATGATGAAATAGGATTCATCCCAGAAATACAAGGATGGTTCAATATATGAAAATCCAATAAAGTAATCCATGCTATAACCAAGCTGAAAAAGAAAAACCACATGATCATCTCCCTAGATTTTGAAAAAGCATTTGACATAATTCAACACCCTTCATGCTAGAAGTCCTAGAGAAAGCTGGCATAAGAAGATCATATCTAGAAATAATAAAGGCAAAATACAGTAAGCCAGTAGCCAATATCAAATTAAATGGTGAGAAACTTAAAGCATTTCCTCTAAAGTCAAGGACAAGGCAAGGATGCTTCAATATAGTATTTGAAGTTCTAGCTAGAGCAATAAGACAACTAAAGGAGGTCAAGGGGATACAAATTGGAAAAAAAAGAAGTAAAAGTATCCCTATTTGCTGATTATATGATAGTATACATAAGTGACACCAAAAATTACACCAGAGCATTCCTACAACTGATAGACACCTTCAGCAAGGTGGCTGGATAAAAAATTAATTAAAAAATTGGTAGCCCTTCTTTATATAAAAGACAAATGGGCCAAGAAAGAAATTAGGGAAACAACACCTTTCATAATAGCTACACACATTATCAAATAACTGAGGTAACTCTAACCAAGCAAGTGAAAGACCTGTATGAGAAGAATTTCAAGTCCTTGAAGAAAGAAATTGAAGAAGACATCAAAAGATGGAAAGATCTCCCATGCTCATGGAGAGGTAAGATCAACATAATAAACATGGCCATCCTACCAAAATAATATACATATTCAATTCAATTCCTATCAAAATACCAATACAATTCTATTACAGGTTTCCATTCATGCCATATAAAAAGATGGCATGTAATAGTATTATATATGTGTGTGTATATATATATATATATATATATATATATATATATATATATAATGTAAAATCTATTTTAACTTGAAAATACAGCGGCATAAGACTGTATGCAGTTTAGTTATTCTCCTCTACAGTTGACATAAATTTATTAATTTATTAAAACAGTTTTCTTTCTGTGTTGTTATGTAGATTAGGTTGGCCTCAAACTCAAAAGGAACCTATCTGTCTGTCTTTGTCTCCCATATATTGGGATCAAAGGTATGCATTTATATATTTTTTTCTTTCCTTTTCTCCTTTCTTTGGAGATTTAATTTCTATGTGGATATATCTATCCTTATTGAGACAGGGTTTCTCTTTGTAGCTTGGGCTGTCTTGATTTGCTCTGTAGAGCTCTGTAAATTAGATTTGACTTTAACACTCATGGAACCTTTTTTTCCTTATCTCCCAAGTTTTGAGATCAAGGTATAAATTTAAATAATTTAATTACATGTATTAAAAAATAGCATTAATTAAACCATTGTGCCTTAGTTTGAGTTCCAATTCTCCCAATGGAAACTCCATTCTTAAGAAGATTGGTGTAGAATAGTATGATGTACTATTTTAGTTTGGTTTTCTTAACTGTTGGCTGTGGGAGACATGCAGTTTGTAGGTTCTTCCCCAGCCTAACTCTGAGTCCTTTCATTGATTAACAGAATCTCTCTCTCTCTCTCTCTCTCTCTCTCTCTCTCTCTCTCTCTCTCTTTCCTGAGACAGGATTTCTCTGTAGATCAGTCTAGCCTTAACTCACAGAGATCAGCCTGCCTCTGCCTTCCAAGTACTAGGATTAAAGGTGTGCACCACCACACCCAGTGATTAACATATCTCTTTTAAGGGAAAAATGTCTTTGAAACCAGTCTATAGTGGGAGCTGCACATCTAGGGAGACTGACTTGTGACCCATTTCTCTTTATGCAAATTTAAGATCATGTGTATTTATCCATTAGATAAGGAAAGACATTATTAAGCTTAACATCAAGGAAAAATTGTGACATTTCTTAGTTCCAGACCGTCTTTAGTAAGTAAGCACCCTTATCTTATCATCAGGGTTCCTGCCCTGCCTTCATTGTTTAAACCAGGCTGGTCTAGAATTCAGAGATCTGCCTGTTTCTTCCTCTAGTGTGATAGGATTAAGGGTACCCAAAATATTTACACCTCCATTCCAAAGAGAAGGGATAGAAGTTTTTCATTGTGTGGTATGTTATGTGTTATGATTATTTGTTGATGTCTAGGATGACTGCATATATGATACGTGTTGTGAAAAAAATAAGGATTGGATTCAGGGATTTTCTTCTTTCCCTCACTCTATACTTTGTCTCTTTTATTATTAAAAATTAAGATTATTTTGTTATATTAATAGACACTGCAGAAAGTTAAGATTATTATGTTTTATATACACTTAAAGATATATTTAGTTTCAAAATTTCGAGATTTTTTTGACAGATAAAAAATTTGTTTTCTATTGCCAAAAAACAATTTGCCCTAGGAAGATATTACATACCAAAAAAAGAATATCCTAGAGCCAGGTTTAGGGCAGGTTTCTGTTCTTATCTTTCCACAAGAACAAAAGTGTCCAATTAAGGAGTCCAGAGACCATTGGACAACTGGAAACTTTGAAAAGAAAGAGATCAGACACCAAGGAAGACAAGCCAAGTAACCCTAATGATCCAGTCTCATAGACTGTCTCAATAGCTGTTTCCTGAAAAATCTGCATCCAGAACAACCTCAAATCAGCTTACTAAGAAGGTCCAGACTCACAGAGGTTTCCAGACAGGACTTCTTCAATAATTTTCCTACCCAAAGTCCAGTTTCAGGCTACAAATTGCTTAGGACATTCAAATTGCTGAGCATATAGAGACTGGACAACAAATGTTACTATTAAATTGATTAACCACTTTTTATCCATTTTATTTGGGCCCCAAACAGGTTTTCTACATCCCAATGCAGCAGGAGGAAGTTTTAAAAAGCTATGTCCCATTCCCAAAAAGTGGATTGGATGTTTCTTTGCTCATTTGATGGGTGATAGATGTTGTTTAGGGAGACAAATTACAAATTGCTGTATGGTCTTGTTAAGCAAAGTACAAGAGGTTAGGATCAGGGATTTCTCTCTTTTTCTTTATCCTTCTTTCTCTCTCATATAGAGGGAGAAGACTTGAAAAGAAAAAGGAGGGGAAATATGGATATATAAAATAGATTTAATAAGATAAAAAGGATAGATTATTGAATCTACTCCTATAGATCTTGTTATTAATAAAAAATTAAGGTTATAAACATATAAGAATGATAGGAAGAAAGGGTAGATTAGGGAATCTACTCCTATAGTTCTTTGTATAATGATATAAAATTAAGGCTATATTTTGATTGGGTATTGTACCTATGTAATTCTTAAAATTACAATGCGAAATTCTAGTCCATTTGACAGCAACTAACACAAACTCTTTAGGATAATTAATAAATGCAAGTTGATAGTCATTCAAACTTGTGATTTTATTAGTTATTTGGTTAGTTAACCTCAGCTGTTTTCTAAGTTAATTAGATAATAAGTTGTTAGAGACAAGCAACATTTGTTCATTCAAAAATATAGAGATGGATAGATGGTCTTCAAAAACCTCAAGAGGTCTGTAGGATATGGTTTTAAAGATATTTTTATTATTTAAAAAATTCTTTGATATGAGACTGTCAGCTCCTGACAGTTCTGATGGGATTTGGAAGGAGATGATCAGCATCAAAAAAATCTCCACAGGAGATTTTTCAAAACGGCAGCCTACAGACTGGAAGAAAATTTTCACCAACCCCACATCTGACAGAGGGCTAATATCCGAAATCTACAATGAACTCAAGAAATTAAATGCCAAGAAACCAAATAATCCAATCAAAAAATGGGGGACAGAGCTAAATAGAGAATTCACAAAGCAGGAATCCCTAATGGCTGAGAGACTCTTGAAGAAATGCTCAACATCCTTAATCATCAGAGAAATGCAACTCAAGATGACTCTGAGATTCCATCTCACACCTGTCATAATGGCTAGGATCAAAAACTCAAATGACAGCACATGCTGGTGAGGGTGTGGAGAAAGGGGTACCCTACTCCATTGCTGGTGGGAATGCAGGCTTGTACAACCACTATGGAGGTCAGTCTGGCGATATCATAGAAAACTTGGAATAGCTTTGCCTCAGGACCCAGCCATACCACTTCTGGGTATACACCAAAATGCCTCTTCATGGAATCATAAGGAAGTTTCCTCATCTATGTTTATAGCAGCCTTATTTGTAATAGCTAGAAACTGGAAACAACCCAGATGTCCCTCAACCGAAGAATGGGTTAAAAAACTATGGTACATCTACACAATGGAATATTATTCAGCTATCAGGAACAATGAAATTATGCAATTTGCAGCCAAATGGATGGAACTAGAAAAGCTCATCCTGAGTGAACTAACCCAGACTCAGAAGGATACATATGGCATCTATTCACTTATAGTAGGATTTTAGCTATATAATAGAAGGTATCAATACTACAACTAACACACCAAAGGGAACTTGGACATAGACTTCTTATTTTTAATTTTTATTTTTTATACATTAGTTATTTTTTTTCTATTTTTTAGTCGTTTTATCTATTGTATGCTTATTGATTTGTTTGTTTATTAGTTCTCTCTCCCAGGCAACGAGACACTTTTCACTGATGGTACTGCTTCATAGATCCCCAATGAATGAAGAGGCTCTTGGCCCTCATATGACCTCTCAACTGAGATGAGGGACTGTTATATAAGGACACCCCACCCCAGAGAAATGGGATGGAAGGGTTAGAAGATAAAGAAAAAAAATGAAATGTGATGTTTCAGCCTTTCACTACTAACTGTCATGAACTGTTTAGGGTAATTAAGAAATACAAACTAATGGTTATGCAAGCCAGTCATTCTGTTAGGTACTATGACAGCCTATTATAGTTACTTGCTAAGCTAATCAGAAATAAACCTGCTAAGAGACAAGCAACATCTGCTTACCCTAATATAAGAGATAGATAGGGCCTCTTCAAAAACCTCAAGAGATCTGCAGAATATGGCATTCAAAGATGTTTTCATAACTTTTGGTTTTTTTATATCAAGACATATCTGACAGTACCCTCTATTCTCCTCCAAGTAGAAGATGAGCATCGAAGAATCTCCAGTGGGAGATGATTGAATTAGTCTCAAGCCTATCTCTTGGTAGGAAAAGCCCCTTGCTCCAACTGTAGACAGAATGCTGTCCAAAAAGGACAAAACCTGGAAGCAGGTAAGTCGACAGCCTAGCTCTGCCAAGACAGGGTAGGTAAGTCCTTCATAACCCCTGCTCTACAATCAATGTCTGTCAGAGAAGTGGGGCCAAACGACTGAAGAGCGATGCTGTAATGTATGGAGAGAAAATGGGAACTGTCCAGGCAGCCACTGGTATGTCATTTCTTAGTTTGGGAAGCTGCAGACCCTGTACTTCCTATAAAATCAGATATATTTATCCTTCTCAGGTCTCTGAGGTGATTGAAGAACAGATAGATAAAGTCTCATAATTAAATTTTGAGTTGTTTAGGAGTTAAGAGAGTGTTATACATCTAAGAAGATATTTTTAAAATTGTGTTGCAATTAGTATGAATGTTGAGTCAGTTAAACTCATGGAGATGTTTAGATAGTAGAATGTTAAAGTCAAGTACCAAATACATATGGACTGGTCATTGGGAATGTAGGTTAAGCCATATAACCCTCATAAATGTGGCCTAATTACCTCTGTTATACTGTGTTGTATTTATTATGATAAGAGAAAGAGCTATTTGTTGGACTGAAAGGAGAAACTGTAGGGGGAAATAAGATATACCTTAAACTTAAAAGAAAAACAAAAGGGAAGAGGATGGGGGGTTGAGGGTGGGAGGGTGGGACTGGAGGGGGAATAGGGAGGGGACTGCGATTGAAATGTAACTTGAAGAAATAAAAAATAAAGGAAAAAAAATAAAAAGAATTATAAAATAAAAAAAAAATCTCCACAGGAGATAATTCTTATTGGGCAGAAATGCCACTTCTCTCCCAACAGACTATATACAGTCCAAAGATGGACCAAAGCTTCAATGCAGGTAAATATCTGGCTTGATTCTGAAACTGCAAATTAATTGATTATTGTAGCTATTAGTAAGTAGAAACTGTAAGATTAGACTGGCAGAGTAGACAGAGGTTGGCATAGGAGTGGGCAGACTGATCCGCATGCCTTAACCAGTTGCCTGATTTATCCTGGGAAAATGGCCCCTAGATCAAGGGTGGCCTACACCACCTGTAACCTAAACTCTGTTAATTAATATAAGTTGTTATATTAGGTCAGTAGAAATACCAGAAGCTTGGCAGGAGCTTCACTTGGGTTTGAGGGGAGTGGGGAATCTGGAAGTTGACGGCCCGGGACTGTTTGGACTGAGGGCCTATAAGCTGCCACAGTTTTTTTCCCCAATAATTAAATACACCAAGACCTTTTAATGTTTTAATGCTTATTTCTTAGCTTGGCAGACTCTCAATTGGGTACCCTAAATTAACCCGGATCACCTAATCCCAAACCACCATGTGCTTGTAATTACCTTCCAGCATTCTCAAGATGTCTGTCTTCCTTCTGTGTCCCTAGGGAAAGAGAAGGATTTTCTGTGTGTGCTAAGGGTTCCTCTCTAATCTCAGGAAGTCCCACCTTCCTATACTCTTTCTGCCCAGCTAATTGGCCATAAGTGACTTTTATTAACTAATCAGGAGAATGCCTCAGAAGGGGTGATAACCAGATCTCATCATTGAATTCAACCTATCAGAAGCAATGATATTAGAACCTCCACAACATACCCCCTTTAAGTCTAACAAGTCTCTTTTTCTTAACAACAATTGTAACCGAACTTTTAAAAATTATTTAATATTTATTTATTGATAACTATTCACTTATAAAAATATAAACACTTAACTATTCATTCTACAAATTCCTACAACCCCTTTACCTAGCCACTAAACCTATTGATAACTATTACAACTTTTTTCCTAACATTTTAGAAGGATACATTCTCTGGGGCAGGTCCTCAGTCATCAGGAACACAATCTCTGTGGTAGACCCTTTAATGCACTTAGCAGTCTTTTTCTGGAATATCTCAGATGTAGATCTGTCAGGGTAAATTGGCTATGGCAGACTCACCTTAAATATGGCTTGAGGCTTTCTTCTCTCTGGGAGACCTCAGCCATCTATAGGCCAACTTATTTCCTTTGTATCAGCAACTCTGCCACTCTGTTCCAGTCTTTAAGCCTGCCACAATTTAGTTTAGGCCACTGTTTGGACAGGTCAAATCCCTCTAGGCAAAAGCTGAGACACGGGGTTTAGTCCTTGGCCTTTTGCTGTCTTTTTGAGGTTTTCTCTGCTCACCAGCTTCTTTCTGCCTCAGAGAGATCTGGCCATCAGTTAACCAGCACTTTCTCCAACAGACAATACTTGTTGTTGTCCTTTCTAGTGTGAGGAATTCTACCATTGGAGCTCTCTAGCATGGAAGGGCCATCTTGTCTCCATGCACTTGTCCTTAAATAGAATCTCTCCTTGTTCCACCTGTTTCAGCTTAATTTGGTCTCTGCCCACTTAGCAGCTGAAAACAATGCCAGGCTTTATTTATAGTCCATTAACTCTTTCCAATTTTTCCTGGCTTCAACCTTGTTTTTTAGTCCATTAAGTCTTTCCTGTTTCCTGTTTTTTGTCCACAAGCTGATGAGCTAGTTGATCATAGCCAAGTTGATCATCATGCCTCGAATTAAGAGACTGTATCAGAAACCCCTAGATATTTACTAACTCCCTACAAACAATAAATGTAACAATAAACACAACACAATAAAAATAACAATAACAATAAATACAATAAAAACAATTATGAAAACTAAAAGGTGTGACATACATTCTCAATGTCCAGCCCATATGTATTTAACTAGTCAACTAGGAAATATATTCTATTACATATGTCTCTTGATGAGTTTAAGGATCTATACCTAATTCAACTTCCATCCCAACTTACATTATTAAATAAACCATCTTAACCTTTAAACATCCTTTTAATTCCTAGATGACTTAAAATTAACTGTGATGGCATTACTATGTAGTCTTCAATCACATCAGAAACCTGAGAAGGATACATATATCTGAATAGGTAGGATATGCAGAGCAAGGAACTTCCAAAATTATGAAATGACAGACAATTAATTGACCGCCTAGACAGTCCCCAGTTTCTACAGCACTGGAGCATCATCTTCAGACTTTTGGCCAAGCATATCTCACAGACTTAGTGTGGAGCAGAAAATAAGATTTTCCTATTCTGTCTTTGCAGAAGCAGTCTATTGATTTACCTGCATTGAAATTCTGGTCCATATTTGGACTGTATATAGTCTGTTGAGAGAGCAGGGACATTTTTGGCCAATAGGAATTTTATCCTGATGGAGATTTTTGATGCTCATTGTCTCCTTCCAAATCCCATGGGAACTGTCAGGAGCTGACAGTCTCATGTCAAAGAATTTGCAAAATAATAAAAATTATCTTTAAATGCCATATCCTACAGATCTCTTGAGGTTTTTGAAGACCATTTATCACTCCATTGAGTAATCAAATGTTGCTTGTCTCTAACAACTTAATAGCTGATTAACTTAGAAAATGTCTGAGATTAACTAACTTAATTATCTGAATAAAATCACAAGTCTGGATGACTATCAACTTGCATTTCTTAATTATCCTAAACAGTTTTTGGTAGTTGCTGTCAAAAGGACTAGAACTTCACATTGCAATTTTAAGAATTACATAAGTACAATACCTAATCAAAGTATAGCCTTAATTTCATATCAATATACAAAGATCTATAGTAGTAGATTCAATAATCTACCCTTTTTTCCTATCATTCTCATATGTCTATAACCTTAATTTTGTATTAATAACAAGGATCTATAGGAGTGGATTCAATAATCTATGCTTTTATCTTATCAATTCTATATTATATATCCATATTCCCCTCTTTTTTCTTTTCAAGTCTTCTCCCCCCTATATAAGAGAGAAAGAAGGATAAATAAAGAGAAAGAAATCCCTGAGCTTAACCTCCTATACCTTGCTTAACAAGGCCATATAACAATTTGTAAGCATTCCCCCTAAATGACATCTATAACCCATCAAATAACCAACGAATCATCCACCCCTTGTTGGGGTAGTGTTAAGCATTCTAAATGTTAATTAATTGGTCCCGCTTGCTGTTTGTTACTTACATTGACTCTGATTGGTTAAATAAAATGCCAAGACCTGAGATTGGGCAAAGACAGAGAAAGGTGAGACTTCCTGAGATTAGAGCAGGAAGCCTGTGCTTTAGACAGAGGATTAAAGCATTCCAGCCAGGAGCAGCAGGAAAGAGGATGTGCACCATGGTTTAGAAAAAAGAACCTCATTCCACATGGCCTGGAACATCAGCATATCATGGAGAATGGCAGTCCAAGGGGACTATGGGGTCATATTTGGGTAATAGACTTAAGAGTTAGCTTAGATGGGCTCAGATTGCTCAATTCAGGCCAAGGCTTGTAAAAATCCATGTGGTCTCTGTGTGCTCCTTTATAAGGTCTGGATAAGAATTAACGGCTGACAAACCAATTAATAATAATATAAGTACTGGTAAACAATTTAGCTAAATTTTTTTTACAACACCTCTTTTTGGGAATGGGACATCGTTCTCTTCAAACTGCTTACTGCTGAATTGGGATGTAGAAAACCTCTTTAGGGGCCCAAATAAAATGGAAAAAATGGTTAATCAATTTGATAGTAACATTTGTTGTCCAATCTCTATGTATTTAGCAATTTGAATGTCCTGAGCAATTTGTAGTTCGAAGCTAGACTTTTGGTAGGAAAATTCAGGGCTTTATTGAAGTCTTGGCTGGAACAGTCTATGAGAATGGGCCATCTCAGCAAGCTGTTTGAAGTTGTTCTGGATGCAGATTTTTGAAGAAACAACTGTTGAGACACTCTATGAGGCTGGATAATTTGGGTTACTTGTGTTGCTTCCTTTGGACGCTGGTCCCCTTGTTCTGAAAAACATATAGTTTCTTACATGTAACATAAAGTTGTGCAGTTACCAAAATGCCTTGGATGTGCAGAATGCACAAATCAGTTAAGGAATATTTTCTGTTCTGTGAACAGAAGAAAGACATTTGTAAGTCTCCATTCATGCAAAAAAAAAAAAAAGATGGAAAGATGGCATGTAATGTCTTTCTTAGGGCAAATTATTTTTTGGCAATAGAAGAAAAACAATTTTTTATCTTACAAAAGAAATCTTGAAAATTTGAAACTAAAACTTTTCTTTAAGTGTGTATAAAACATAATAATTTTAACTTTCTATGAATATCTATTATAACAAAATAATCTTAAATTTCTATCAATATCTATTAATATAACAAAATAATCTTAAGTTTTTAACAGTAAAAGAGATAAAGAATAGAGTGAGGGAAAGAAGAAAACCCCAGAATCCTTTCCTTATTTTTTCCCAACAAATATCATATATCCATTCATCCTAGAAGACAACAAACAATCACAACACATAGCATAACATATAACAAAAAAAATTCCCGTCCCATCTCTTGGGAATGGAGTATATATATTTTCAGGTACCCTTCAAAAAAATGAGATATTGGTCAATTTCTGGGAAAGTTACCTACAGCTTTTTCTTGTCCAGTCTCTGTAGGACCAATCATTTTTGGACTAACACTTTTAAAAATGATTTGCATGCAAAATTTTTAAGAAAACAGTGATTGAACCAGTATGTTAGGCTGAACCTTCTGGCCTATTTGTCTTGTTATTGTCATTCAGTCCTTGGCTCTGAAAGTAAATTTTTGCTATATATTTGAGCAAATAAAAGGAATAGAACAACTTTGTAAGTCCATTTTAAAGCATAAACTCTATCCATGATGGATAAAAGATTGGAATATCATGAACACCACACAGTTAATAAAATACTCTTACCATGCAAAGACATTCATGTTTCACCTGATAGGAGGTTCTCCCTGGTCAGATCCTATCTTCATAACTTTTATTGGTAACAATAATTTTTCATTCCCTGTAGACAAATAGGCATGACCAGGTCCCCATCTTAAAACAATTGCATGTTTCTACTCTAAAGTTAAAATATCCTTATAATATATTGGTTGATTTAATGCCTCAGTTTTTTTGAATAACCCATTGTCTTTTAGCTGCAGTGGTACCCTTTTCACCAACATTTAGGAAATTCAGTTAGCAAAGCATTGTGTAATCTATCCCTGGAATTCTTTAATTCCAATTTTGTTTAAAAAGCATCTCTTTTAAGGTACGATTAGCTCTTTCTACAATTGCTTGTCCTGTAGGATTGTGTGGTATACCAGTAACATGCTTTATATTATAATATGCAAAGAATTGCTGAATTTTATTAGATACATATTCAGGAGCATTGTCAGTCTTAATTTGTGTAGGTACACCTATAAATGCCATTATTTCTAATAAATGTGCAATAGCACAATCAGCTTTTTCAGAACTTAAAGCAGTTGCCCATTGAAACACTGGGTATATATCAATGGTATTATGTACATACATTTGTTTTCCAAATTCTGCAAAATTAAAAACATCCATTTACCAAATTTCATTCTTTTTAGTACATCTAGGGTTACTACGAGCAGGTAATGGATTTTGTTTATACAGAGAACATGTAGGACATTTTTAGTTATTTCCCTGGCTTTTTGCCAGGTAATAGAGAATTTTTTTCTTTAAATCTGAACAGTTAACATATTTCTAATGAAAATTTGAGGCTTCCAAAACATTTCCTATGAATAATTGGTCAATCTTCTCATTTCCATGTGCCAGTGGACCTGGCAAACCTGTATAAGATCAAATATAGGTTATATAAAAATGGTTTATTTCTACTTCTGATGACCTGTTGCAATTGTATAAATAAAGAAGTTAATTCTGTGTTATTGAAAATAAATTCAGCAGTTTCTATATGTAACACAACTCTTTCTGCATATAGAGAATCAGTAATTAATTATATTAAGAGACTCTGGAAAATCCAATAACACCATAAGGATTGTATATAATTGTGGTTTTTGAACCAAGGTATATGGACTTAGATTACCTTGCTGATTTTGTCTGTTTATAACCTGCCATTCCCATCTTGTTAGCATCAGTGTAGAAGGTTGCTGAATCAGGAATTGGCATGGCTTTACAACACGAGGAAGAATCCAATTAGTTCCTTTTATAAATTGTATACATTTGGTATTTGGAAATTTGACATTAATTTTTCCCAAATAATTACTGCAAACTCTTTGCCAATCTTCATTGATTACCCACAATGGCATAATCTCAGTATTAGTAAGAGGCACTACTATTTCAGCCAGGTGTAATATCTGATAATTGACGTGGTCTTATTCTACCTTTTACAATTAATTCAGATATCTTTTCTATGTATGTCTTTAATTTTTTACTTTGCTTATGTGGTAAGAAAATCCATTCCATAATATTATCTTCCAGTTGCATAATGAGTCCTGTAGGAGAATGAGTTGATTGTAAAATGACCAAAATACAATCAAGTTGAGGATCAATACGATCTATGTATGCATCTTGCAATCTTTGTTCTACCAACTTTAAATCCTTTTCTGCCTCAGCAGTTAAACATCTTGGACTATTTAATTTGAGTCCCCTTGTAATGTTTGAAACAAATTGCTTAACTTATAAGTACTTAAATCAAGGGTGGGCCTTAGCCAATTTATATCTTCCATTAATTTTTGAAAATCATTAAAAGTTTTTATTTGTTCTCTATGGATCTGTACCTTTTGTGACCTTATTCTCTGTTGTCTTATTTTATAACCCAAATAGTTGATTGAATGTCCTCTTTGTATTTTTTCAGGAACAATTTTTAACCCCCATGTGGTAGAATTCTTGGAATTTCCTTAAATAAGTTCTCTAAAATAACTACATCAGAATCAGCCAAAAACATATCATCCATATAATGAGAGATAATAGATTGATGAAATTGCTTATGCATTCTTTCTAATGCTTTTTCTACAAAATATTGACACAGATTTGGATTATTCAACATACCCTGTGGAAGCACATTCCAATGATACCTCTTCATTCGTCTACTGTTATTAATAGGTACAGAGAAAGCAAACCTTTCCCTATCATCCTTATAAAATGGAATTGAGAGAAAGCAGTCTTTTAAATCAATTAAACATAAGGTCTCAACTTCCCTGTTTGTCCTTATGGTCCCATATAGTTAAGCCATCATACATTTTGTTTTACCTGTGATAATTTACCAATTCCTATAAAATGTGTAGGAACCTTTTGAACTGGCCAGTTTGGATTCCAAGTCTCTCATGAGAGGACAGTGACATCTGCTCTTATGTCAAGCAAACCTTCTATTTCAATACCATTCATTTGTATTTTTAATTTTGGTCTCTTATTACTCACCATTGTTTGCCAATACACACATTTTTCAGTATTTTCCACTTCTCCTGTTCTCTCTGTTGGAACAACCTTGCCCTTGGTGTAAGGAACAGTTGGACAATTTTCCCCCTGTATTAATTTTCATCTCTTTCCATATGTATATAATAATTTTAATTTCTTCCTTGAAGTCTCCATTCATTATTCCTGGATGAATATAAAATCCTTGACAAGTTAATACATTTTCCCAATATTAATCCTATTGTGCCTGATGGTAAGGGACCATAAACACCAGTGGTTAACATATAACATTCATCTATTTTTGATAATGTTTTAGATTCATCTGTGGTCAAATCTACAGCTGCAGTACCTTCAGTAGTCTGTACAAGATCAGCAATAGTTAATTTTGTTCTTTCTCTCTGTTTGTTTCCCTCTGGTTGGATAATGGAGGACGGCTTGCCTTGTTTTGGGGGCCTGAAACAGTAGGCCCCTCCCCTCGTTTCCCTGCAAGGGGTTACCTCTGACAGCCATTTCAGCTCTAAAATCCCAGGACCAGTGTTTACCTCTTCCACAAGAAGTACAAAATCCTGGAGAACTTAACCTTTTATTGCTACTAAAAGCCATTTGTTCCCTTTTATGACCATGTACTACAGAGTCCAAGCACTTATCATTTTGTGTTCTGGAGGTTTCAACCTTACAATATCTTTGGAAATGAACATGTTCACCATTTTTAAAGCACTGATTAAGACCCCTAGCCACAGTTTGTGCTATGATATTAGTCTGATGCTCCTGAAAACCAATATCAGTTGTTTGTCTTATCCATTCCTCTACTGGGGCTCCTTGAGCTTTCAATGTCTAATTACCCTTTGATATTCAGCATTTGCATTTTCATATGCCAAGGCATTTATCAAGTCCTGTCTGGCATCAGGGTTATCTACATCTCTCTCCACAGCTGAAGTCAATCTCCCTAAAAAGTCTGAGAAGTTTTCCTGAGGACCTTGTATTATCTTGGTAAATGAAGTAAACCTTTTCCCAGACTCAGCAACCATATCCCAGTCTCTCAGTGCTGTCACATGACATTGTTTTATCACATCTTCAAATTGAGTCTGTAACCATATGTCTGTATAAGGTCCCTCACCAAGCATTTGGTGGGTTGTGACATTTATTCCCCTTACCATATTTTGTTGCTCTAATTTTATGGTTTCATGTTTCCACCATGACAACCATTGTAATTGCTGGCTACCTTCTAGCAGAGCTGATATCAGTCCTTTCCAATCTTGGGAAATGATTCTATTTTGTATAGCCCAATTATTAACATTTGTTTAACAAATGATGAATGCATTTCATAAGAGATGATGGTCTCCTTAAATCTTTTTAAATCCAAAATGTCTATTGGATGCCATGTTAATTCCTGATGGAGTTGAAAATCATCATTATCAGGCCTAAATTGAATCATAACTGGAAAAGGCTGAAGATGACATTCTAATGTTATAGAAATGGGGGACTGTCCAGGCAGTCAGTTTTCTGTCATTTCATAGATTTTGAAGTTGCTTATTTATCCTTCTTAGATTTCCAATGTGATTGAAAACCACATAGTTATAGCATCCCAGAAAAATTTAAGTTGTCTAGGAATTAAAAGGATATTTTAAGGTTAAAATGATTTAGTTACTAATTTAAGTTAGGATGGAAGTTGAATCAGGTATAAGTCCTTAGACTCATCAAGAGGGATATGTAATAGAATATATTTCCTAGTTGACTAGTCAAATACATATGGACTGGATATTGAGAATGTATGTCACACTTTTTAGTTTTCATAACTTTTTTATTGTATTTATTGCTATTGTTACTGTATTGTGTTTATTGTTTTATTTATTGTTATTAAGAAAAGGAGACTTTTTGTTAGAATTTAAAGGGGAACATGTTGGGTAAGGTCTAATAACATTGCTTCTGATAGACTGATTGCAATGCTGAAATCTTATTACCACCCCTTCTGAGACATTCTCTTGATTGGTTAATAAAAATCACTGATAGCCAATTAGCTGGGCAGAAGGAGTATAGGAAGGTGGGACTTCCTGAGATTAAAATAGGAACTCTGCGTTTTACCTGGAGGATTAGCTCATTCCACCTGGAGACATGGAAGCTAATAGATATGTTTGAGATCACTGGAAGGTAAACACATGACAGTTTGGGATTAGGTGATCTGGGTTAACTTAGAGTAGCTAATTGAGCGTCTGCCCAGGTATGGGTTAAGTGTTGAAACATTAAAAGGTCTTGGTTTATTTAATTATTGGGGAAAGGACTATGGCAACTTATAGGCTGCTAGTCCAAACAATCCAGGCCCAACAGACTCCTGGGCTCCCATTGAACTCTGGCGAATCTCCCACCAAGCTACTGGTAATTCTACTGGATTAATATAACAACTTATATTACTTACCAGAATTTAGGTTACAGGTGGTGTGGTCCACCCTTGGTCAAGGGCTCTTTCCCTAGGATAAATCAGGCCACAATTTAAGTCAGCCCAGGCCAGTCTGCTGATATACTGTCAGGCCACCTGTTGCCGTGCCAAGCCACTGGCTGCTCCAGTGGCCTAATCTTATAGTTTATACTTACTAATAAATACTATTGATTATTGAATTACAGTTTCACCCAGAAATAAATCCAGTCATCTATTGTCATTTAATTTTTGACAAAGAAGCCAAAACCATACAATGCAAGAAGGAAAGGAAAGCATCTTCAACAAATAGTGCTGGTCCAACTGAATGTCAACATGTAAAAGAATGCAAATGGACTCGTATTTATCACCTTGCACAAAACTTAAGTCCAAGTTGATCAAAGACCTTAACATAAAACTGGAGACACTAAATCTAATAGAAGAGAAAGTGGGGAAAAGCCTCAAACTCATTGGCACAGGTGACAACTTCCTGAACACAACACCAATAACTTTAAGACCAACAATCCATAAGTGGACCTCATGAAACTGAAAAGCTTCTGTAAGGCAAAGGACACTATTATTCGAACAAAATGGCAAACTACAGATTGGGAAAAGATATTTATCAATGCCACATCCATCAGAAGGCTAATATTCATAATTTACAAAGAGCTTAAGAAATTAAAAACCCAGAAACCAAATAATCCAATCAAAATATTGGGAATAGAGCAAAACCGAGAATTCACAGAGGAGGAATCTTTAATGTCCGAGAGACACTTGGTCAACATCCTTAATAATTAGAGAAATGCAACTCAAGAGGACTCTGACTTTCCATCTCACACCTGTCAGAATGGCTAAGACCAAAATCTCAAATGACAACACATGCTGGTGAGGTTGTAGAGAAAGGAAAACAGTCCTCCATTGCTGGTGGGAGTGCAAACTTGTACAACCACGATGAAAATCAGTTTAGCAACTACTTAGAAAATTAGGAATTGCTCTACCTCAAGATGTAGCCATACAACTCTTGGGTATAAAACCAGAAGATTTCTCACAAGTCCACAATAACATCTCAACTATGCTCATAGAAGCTTTATTTTTAGTAGCTAGAAACTAAAAACAACCTAGATGTCTCTTAACCAAAGAATGAAAAACAAAAAACCTGTGGTACATTTGCACAATGGAATGCTACTCAGCTGTCAGGAACAACGAAATTTGCAGCCAAATGGATGGAACTAGAAAAGTTCAATCTGAGTGAGCTAAATGAGACTCAGAAAGATACACATGGTATCTACTCACTTATTACTGGATTTTATCCATACAGTACAGGATAACTATCCTACAACCAACATACTGAAAGGAACAGGAACATAGAATTTGTTACCTGTTAGTGGGACACTTTGTCCTAGTGGAGCTGCTATCTAGGCCACAAATGAAAGAGAAAGCTTTTATCCATCATATGACTACTAAACTGAGGGGAGCTGATATGTTTGGCACCCCAAACTGGAGGAGAAGAATAGGTGGAAGAAGGAGGAGAGTGTAGGATGGTGGGACTGGGAGGGGTGGAAGGAGGTGACTGTGATGGAGATGTAACTTAAAATAATAAATAAGCTATATATATATATATATATATATATATATATATCCCATCACATAAGTACTGAAAGAAAAAACATGATCATCTCATTATATGCTATTAAAGTCTTTGACAAAGCATGTGGAATATTGTGGAAGAGGGTGAAGAATAACTGAAGGAATCAGAGAGGTAAGGACATCAAAAGAAAATCTACAGAATCACCTAATCTGGGCCTATAGGGGCTCACTGAGACTAAACCATCAACCAGAGTGTGTGCATTGGATAGAACAATGTTCCCTATACATATGTAACTGATATGCAGCTTGGTCTTCCTGTGCGCCCTAACAGCAGGAGCAGTGCTGCCTCTGATTCTGTTGCCTGCCTTTAGATCCCTTTCCCACAGCTTGGAAGCCTAGTCTATCCTCAATAGAAGAAGATGCATGTAATCCTACTGCAACTTGATATGCCAAGGTGAGTTGATATCCATGGGATGTCTCCCTTTCTCTTAAGAGATAGGGAGGGGGGACCTAGGAGGAGACATGATGAGAAGTAGGGACTTGGAGAACAGGAAGGAGGGGAAGCTCTGATTGGGATGTAAGTAAATTAATTAATGAAAAAATCTTATCACAAAAGTCTTTCATTTGAGAACTTGACTAATGATTCATCTGAAGTGATATCCCTCTTCCTCAGATTAATTATTAGTTTATTATTATTATATTAATTACATATTGGGAATTGTATTACCCTCTCTGAGTATACTTGTTCATTATGATCCAGACTGTAAACTCATAGAGGAAAGTCAGAATTTCATTTTGCTCATGTTTCCTTCTCTAAAGCCTAAAAAGAGTCTAGTACATGCAGCCCAATGTGTACTTCATGTATGAAGAAATAAATACTTACAGAAAATGAGAGGGAAGAAAGGAACCATTGCCCGCTCCTTCCTGTGCTGTGATGTTACATTTTAATCTTGTAGTGATATCCATAAAATACAAATATAAGTATTTATTTCACGTAATTTAGTTAAATCCTTAAAATGAAAAAAAAATTGCAGGGGTGAAATATGGCCTACTTTGTAAAGTATTTGCTGAACAAACACAAGGACCCAGGTTTCAAATTCCATAAGCCATATAAAATGTTGGAGAGTACTGTACACTTTTCTAATCCCTGAACTGATTACTAGCCAGAAAAGATTACAAGGCTTGCTGTATAGCTAGCCGAGATGTATTGGTGAGTTCTACATCATTGAGATCCTTTATCAAAATATAAGTTGTGGGGTGATCGAGGAAGACCCAGCCTCAATATCTCCTCTTTATATAGTTATACACATGTGCTAGCCAGACACATCCTCATCAGACAAATGCACATGGACACAAACTTGTAGATGTTCAATACAATGCATAATATGGACGAAAACAGATTTCAGCTTTTCACATATCTATGATTTCTTCACTAATGAAGGGGAAATAATAACTTTCTTCTCTCTACTATGATACAAGCAGAACATAGCATCAAATGAAATATTGGAAGAATTTTTGATGCTAACAAAATATGTGACTTTTATGCAGAAAGAGTCTCTGTGTGTTCCCAAAGTTCCTGTTCTGATCTCAGGAAGTCCCACCTTCCTAAACTCTTTCTGCCCAGATAATTGGCCATAAGCAACTTTTATTAACCAATCAAGAGAATGTCTCAGAAGGGGCAGTAACCAGATCTCAGCATTGAATTCAATGTATCAGAAACCATATTAGACCTTCCCTCAACAACAAGCTTGAGATGTAGCTTAACCCCCTTTGTCCAAATGACACAGTATCTCCGAGGTGCCATCTAGACGGCTCTAGAAAAAAAAACCACTTCCCTGAACAGTCAGTTTAGAACTGAGGACACCTTTAGTAGAATTCTCAGTTTGGCTCTCCCTTTCATAATCATTTGCTTTGTTACAAGGTGGCATCTTTAATTCTTCCATCTGTATATTTGTGTATGAATCTTGTTCATACAGGGTACTTGTCCAACTCTCTCTGTGTAGAGCATAAGGTTTCTCAGTCTTGGCATTAATCACTTTAACAATTCCAATTGCTTTCTCTGTTTAACGCACTTACAAGCTCATTTTATCACCCAACAACATTGTCCCATATCTTCCCTTATCACTGATGGTTTCTCACTATTGACCAGCTCAAGAACAATAAGAAGGTACCATGACATGACTTGAATACTATCTTGTTAGGACTGTTCTCTAAGAAACAAATTATTCCATTACTTTTGAATTCTGACTCACTCAAATTTTCAGGTTTGAGCAAATGGAACCAGGATTTATATCTGGATATAATAGCCTAGCTCCTCATAGAGCACTTATCCTTCTCTGAAATCTCATTGGCCAGGTTTCTGGTCTCTGAATTTCTCTTAGCATATTGATCTTCCAGATTCTAACTAGAATGTCTCATTGACTTCTGATGATAATATTCAAGGGGTTCTCCATTCCAGAGCTCCAAACTCTCCTTATTCCTCTTACAAATTACTTCTATGATGTTAAAAATTATATGATCTATTTGTCAGAACAATGATGCTACCAATTTTCTGGTTTAGTTCCTTTGTGTTGATGTGGCAAAACACATGTTAAAAGCACCTTAAAGAAAGTAAGGTTTATTTTGGCTCACAGTTCAAATGTATAGTATGTCACAGTGGGTGAAGCATAATACAAGTCTAGCTGTGGTGGATGAAGAAGTATAAGGCATCTGGAAACATTGCATCTGTAATCATGGAGCAGAGAAAGATTGGTCCTTGTGCTCAGCTTTCTGTATTCCCATTCAATAAGTGACCATGGCTCATGAAATAGTGTATATTTCAAAAGGTCCTTTTTAGAAAGAAACATCCACACTAAGAGGTATGTTTTTATAGTGGTTCTAAATATGATCATATAGTAACAATAGTTTTTCATTCTTTTCTTGGAATTTATAATACTGCTACAACAATTAAAACCTTGTAGTGCAAATATAAGAACTAATGCCTATTGCATACTTCAATTAAGAGTGAGATATGCATAGAAACACTTAAGTGATTTTCAGAAAGGTAATCAAAACAATTGCAGACATAAACAAAAGCCTGCCAGAAAATAAGGCTCTTTCTCTCTATCCACAGATTAAGGGGATTGACTACATACTCCTACCACACATAGAGATAAATCCAAACTTGACCACAAGAAGAATTCATATTGTCTTTTCTTTCTTCAAATGATAATGTGGGAAAAGAAGGCAACCTGTAGTGTGTCTGATAAGGAAGTGACATCTAGAATGTAAAAGAACTCTTCAATGAAATGATAAAAGATAAAAACTCAATGTAAAATGTGAAAATGATTTTATAAATCACTTCTGTGATAAAGAAACAGAAAAAATAAATACACAGATGAAAAGATGGGCAACACCACAGTCAATGAGAGACAGAGCAAGAGTCTGTAGTTCCTTTGGTATCTAATGTAGCTACAAGGTCAGGTGGTAATAAAAAGTGTTCAAGAGGGTGTGGAGAAGCAGATAGTCCAGACTTCAGGAAGATAAGCAGTCCTGACAATTCAAGAAAGAATCCTCAAGAGTCTATTTTTCCAAAGAAGTCAACATGGCATCAGAGAAAATGAAGGTAGGAGCATTATTTAGAGTGTGCTAATAAACACACTCAGTTAAGGGTATTTACCTTCTTTTGGATCTATCTTTCTTCTTATATCACAAAGCACAAGGTGCTTTGGTAAAAATGGCACCATAATCATAATGAGGTCGAATCAAACTTAGGGATCCTTTTTAAGAAATCAAACACAGAGAGAGGTTTGTATTTCTACAGTTGTAAGTCAGAGACAATCATGACAAATTCCTCAAGGGTTAGAAAGTACCCACATATGCCTTGGTTTCTACAATTGACCACATTATTTACTGTCAAAAGTGTAGTGAAGTTTTCATAAAAACTTTAATTTGGAATCTTTTGGTCTGATACTTCTGTTTTCTCCCTTCATATCATTCTCTCTTAATTTGACTCAAATCTACTTTTAGAAAGCTTGTTTGATAGTCACTTGTATAAAATACATTTGAATCACTAGCTCATTACACTAAGGTCTGGAGTTTTCAGTTACCTGCAAAACTAATGTCAGAAACTCAGCAAAACAATGAAGAATTATCTAGAGCAGAGTTTCTTTACCTGTAGGTTATGACTCCTTACAGGTTGCACAACTCTTTTGTTTGGGTCACCTAAGACCATCAGACAACACAAATATTTACATTATGATTCATAACAGTAGCAAAATTACAGTTATAAAGTAGAAACAAAATAATTGTATGGTTGGGAGTTACCACAACCTGAGGAACTCTATTAAAGGATCATAGAATTAGGAAGGTTGAGAATCACCAATTTAGATGGTTAATACATCCAGAATCTATTATAAAGACCAGGAGCTTGCCTGCCCAGAAAATAG
Source organism: Lophiomys imhausi (assembly GCA_907164525.1). NCBI lineage: Eukaryota > Metazoa > Chordata > Mammalia > Rodentia > Muridae > Lophiomys > Lophiomys imhausi. The sequence goes on from CAJQZJ010032546.1 coordinate 2,708,567, forward strand.
TCACAGCTTTGTCCTCCTTGAAATCTTAAGCTACAGCCTTCAAACAGCAGGTGCTTTGGAGATAGATTCTCCCTACACAGAGCTAACAAGCATAAGTCAACAAAAATACTCTAAAATGAACGTCTGACATGTCCCATTTAGATGTGTGATTATGCTTGATTTCCAGCAGCCATGCAACTTTAAGATGTCTAAATCTATGGTTCAGGGAATTCAGTGTTCTTAAGCTTGTATCAAGCAGGCTTTGAACATCTCTATTTGCCTTTCTATTTGGAATGTGTGTATATGTATTAAGAATGACTGGTGGATAAATTTGCTCAACTGTCATGATCTCAACTCAATACTATAGTAAACTGTTCTCCAGCACTGAAAAACTACAAGGCCAAGCAGAACAGAAATCATAGCACAACATTTTCAGTTTACTAGTGCTCTTTAGCCTGTACTGAATAATGTTCTCAAATCCTGAACCTGGAGACTGACTCAGGGAGAGTTGCATCCTTTTATGAAATGAATTATGGCCAAAATTCTTGAAAATGGGCACAGAAAACAAAGTTCTTAACAGAAATATCTGCTTTCCATTTATCTTCAAAGTGTGTTCTTGTACCAAGCTTGCTGAGTGATTGTCAGACCTGAGTCACTTCCTGCTGACAGCACAATGTATAGACTTCCTTCACAGATAAAGCAGAATGTCAAACAAGCATTCAATCATCCATATTCACTGGGTGTGCAACACAGACACTTTTTTTTCCTTTTACTTTACTGTTCCCTTTGTGCAGAGTCCACTTGTTTGTTTAGGTTAAATCCTGAATTAGTATGGTCTAAACATCTTGGAAGAAAAAAATCAAAACAAAATGGCAGGAGGCTTACTGAAAATGAAGACTGACCTCATAAGGAATGTTAATTCACTTAAGAAACGCACATGCAGTACTTATAGGACATTCATTGCAGCAATGGATAAAGTTATTGAATGCAGTGATGATTACAGAGAATATAATAATGGCTAACATCAGTTATGCAACTACTGAGTTTAGTTCTTTAGTGGAAGACTTACGTGTATGAACCATCAATATTATCACCACTATTTATCAAAGACTTCCTGTGCATATGTTCCTGACCTGAATGGATGTATCTACTTTGTATGAGACCTCTACAATTAACTGACAAAACAGTGCATAGTTATTATTTATTCTCTACCACTCTCTTGAATACTTTTTTTAATACTGTGATAAAATACTATAAAAACCAATTGAAGAAATAATTTATTTTAGTTTATAACTCAACCCTTCCTGGTCAGAAGACATGGTAATACTCAGGGAAGGCATTGTAGCAGGAGCAGATGGCAAATCATCATACTGCATCAACATTCAAAAAACTAAGAATGAAAAGGAAGTGAGGTCAGATTATAAAGATCAAGGAGTGACCCAAGGACATTACATTGAGGCTCCCTCTCATTAAAGTTTGTAAATCTTTCCACAAAAGGACCACCATCAGGGAACCATGTGTTCAAACATGTAAACCTATGGGAGCACTTCACATTCAAACCATGAAGATCACTGTCAATGATATTAAATGGATTTTCCTGTACTTCATGTGATGATAAAAGCTGTAGTCACTACAGGGGCCACTACTTAAAACAGTACCAATGCATGTGACAGTATGTTTGTTCATGTACACATTAATGGATGTGGAAATACTACCCTTTTTTGTTTGCCTGTTACTGTGTCTCGTTTTTTAAGCTACCACAATAAACCTGTGAACAATTTAGAGGACAGATACCTGAGGTACACAGATGTTAACTGCTATTGTCCAAGGTCACACAGGTAAAAAGTTACTGCCCATTGAATTCAAGGTTGGTCAATATGGTACAGCAGAAGAATAGATCATTTTAAGAGGATCTCTGTATCTGTGTGCCTCTGTGTGAGTGTGGCTCAGAGCACATAAACACAGAGGAGTTTCTCTCTGTAGGCTGCTCGGGAGATCTGACATAGAAGCTCTTGAAAAAAGCCTCATAGACTCACATCTGACCTTTTAAGAATGAAATGAAATGGCACATGATTGAGAATCTAAGAGTGCATTTAAAAATGGAATCTCATTTTTCCAAACTATGATTAAGATGATAGATTTAATTTGAACTTTAAAAGAATATTTTGCAAACCCTCCTTATTCAAGACAAAGGATATCCTTCTTAACTACTTCACTTACAAGAGATGAGAAACAGAGTTCAGCAGCCAAAAATAAATTAAATTAAATGGAACACAAAGGCAAACAGAATTTTTGCAAAGTATGTCAAGTAAACAGGACCTATCAGTAGAAATCTAAAATATAAAAAGTAATAAGACCACATACAGTGTGGCCCTTCTGGTGCAGTAATTACTATCCTCCTGCTATTGTTCCTTATGCTAAAAATGTCTTGATAATTGCACCACTGATATTTAGTGCACTCACACATATTTATATAATAAAAAATCTGTAGAGTATGAAATGTAGTGTTTATTCAAAGGTTGGAAGAAATTCAATCATTCTGTAGTTTTGATCATGGTCAACATGGATAAAGTCTCTCTGTAGATACAAATATACATTCATTTTATTAGTATATACTAATTATACAAATACAATTTTCATTACGGCAGTTTCATATGTGTGCACTGCATAAAAGAACAATACAAACAGTGAAAAGGGACTTGTTCTTTGGCGCGCGCATGTGTGTGTGTGTGTGTGTGTATGTATGGTCCATATGTTTCTATAATCTTTCATGCATGCATATTGAGATGGTTGTTGTTGTTGTCTTCTAGTGCTGTCCATCTTATTTCTTGAAATAGTTTCTCACTGAACCTCAAGATCATGGATTGTCTAGACCAGCTGTCCAGTCAGACCCAAGGATCTGTATCTTCCCAGCTGCTCATCCTCCAGTGCCTCCATATACCTTCAGGCCAGGCTTCTGTGTGGGCATTGGGGATCCAAACTTGGGTACTCATGCTTAGTAAACACTTCATGATCCAAGCCAACTACCCAAGTACAGGAGTTGGTTCTTTGAAACAATAATACAAGATTGCACAATTGTAACTGAACTAAACAAAAGAAATAAAAAGAAGAGTGTTATATACAATTTAAGATAAAGGGAACCATTGCAACAGATACCACTGGGTTGTAGAGCATCATTGGGGAATACTTTGAAAACATATATTTCAACACTTTGGAAATTCTGTAAGAAATGGATACATTCTTTGTCAAAAATTAGGTGGCCATAAGTGTTTGGGTCTATTTATGGATCTTCAATTCGATTCCATTGATCTACTGGTCTGTTTCTATACCAATACCATGCTGTTTTTACAACTATTGCTCTGTAGTACAGCTTGAAATCTGGGATGGTGATACCTCCAGATGTTTTTTATTGTACAGGATTGATTTAGCTATTCTGGGCTTTTTGTTGTTCTGTATGAAATCGAGAATAGCTCTTTCCAAGTCTATAAAAATTGTGTTGGTATTGTGATAGGAATTGCATTGATTCTATATTTTGTGTTTGGTAGGATGGCCATTTTTATTATGTTGATCCTACCTATTCATGAGCATGGGAGATCTTTCCATCTTCTAAAGGCCTCTTCCATTTCTTTCTTCAAGGGCTTGAAGTTCTTGTTGTACAGGTCCTTTACTTGCTTGGTTAGAGTTACCCCCAGGTATTTTATGTTGTTTGTGGCTATTGTGAAGGAGGTTGTTTCCCTTATTTCTTTCTCAGCCCCTTTGTTTGTTGTATAAAGAAGGGCTTCTGATTTTTTTGAATTAATTTTGTATCCAGCCACTTTGCTAAAGGTGTTTATTAACTGTAAGAATTCTCTGGTGGAATTTTTGGGGTCGCTTATGTATACTAACATATCATCTGCAAATAGGGATAATTTGACTTCTTCATTTCCAATGTCTATCCCTTGATCTCCTTTAGTTGTCTTATTGCTCTAGGAAGAACTTCAAGTACTATATTGAAGAGATATGGTGAAAGTGGACATCCTTGTCTTGTCCCTGAGTTTAGAGGAAATGCTTCAAGTTTCTCTCCATTTAATTTGATGTTGGCCACTGGCCTGCTGTGTATTGCCTTTATTATTTCTAGGTACAGTCCTTGTATGCCCGTTCTCTCCAGAACTTTTAGCATGAATGGGTTTTGGATTTTGTCAAATGCTTTTCTGCATCTAGCGAGATTATCATGTGTTTTTTTTTTCTTTCATCTTGTTTATATGGTGAATGACGTTGATAGACTTTCATATGTTGAACCATCCCTGCATTCCTGGGATGAAGCCTACTTGATCATGGTGTATGATACTTTTGATGTGTTCTTGAATTCGGTTTGCTAGTATTTTATTAAGTATTTTTGCATCTATGTTCATGAGGGAGATTGGTCTGAAGTTCTTTCTTTGTTGGGTCTTTGTGTGGTTTAGGAATCAGGGTGACTGTGGCCTCATAGAATGAGTTTGGTAATGTTCTTTCAGATTCTATTTTGTGAAAGAGTTTGAAAAGTATTTGTATTAGCTGCTCTTTGAAGGTCCGGTACAATTCTGTGCTAAAGCCATCTGGCCCTGGGCTTTTGTTGGTTGGGAGATTTTTTAATGACTGTTTCTATTTCCTTATGGGTTATCGGGCTGTTTCATCTGTTTATCTGATCTTGATTTAGCTTCCATAGGTGGAATCTATCAAGAAAAATTGTCCATTTCACTTAAGTTTTCAAATTTGTTGTATTATAGATTTTTAAAGTAGGATCCAAATATTCTCTGGATTTTCTCAATGTCTGTTGTTATTTCTCCCTTTTAATTTCTGACTTTGTTGAATTGGGTTTTCTCCCTCTGTCTTTTAGTTAATTTGGCTCAGGGTCTATCTATTTTGTTGATTTTCTCGAAGAACCAACTCTTGGTTTCATTGAAGCCAAAAGGGCACAATGGAAGAAGGACATCATCTTCAACAAATGGTGCTGGTCTAACTGGCTGTCGACATGTAAAAGAATGAAATTAGACCCATACTTACCACCTTACACAAAACTTAAGTCCATGTGGATCAAAGACCTTAACATAAGGCTGGACACACTAAATCTACTAGAAGAGAAAGTGGGGAAAACCCTTGAAGTCATCAGCATAGGTGACAACTTCCTCAACAGAACACCAACAGCTCAGGACCTGAGACCAACAATCAATAAATGGGACCTCATGAAACTGAAAAGCTTCTGTAAGGCAAAAGACACTGTCATTCGAACAAAACGGCAGACAGACTGGGAGAAAAATCTTCACCAACCCCACTTCTGACAGAGGGCTAATATCCAAAATCTACAAAGAACTCAAGAAATTAAATGCCAAGAAACAAAATAATCCAATCAAAAAATGGGGGACAGAGCTAAATAGAGAATCCATGCTCTACAACAAATGTCTGTCAGAGAAACAGTACCCAAAGGCTGAAGACTGATGCAGGAATGTATGGAGAGAAAATGGGAACTGTCCAGGCAGTCATTGGTATGTCCTTTCTTAGTTTTGGAAGCTGCAGGCCCTGCACTTCCTATATAAGCAGATATATTTATCCCTCTCAGGTCTCTGAGGTGGTTGAAGAATAGACAGCTAGAGTCTCATAGTTAAATTTTGAGTTGTTTAAGAATCAAGAGGGTGTTATAGATCTAAGAAGATACTCTTAAAAGTGTGTGGCAAGTTAATATGAATGTTGAGTCAGATATAGACCTTTAGGCTCATGGAGATGGTTAGATAGTAGAATGTTAAAGTCAGGGGTCAAATATGTATGGACTGGACATTGGGAAGGTATACTGGGCCATTTAACTCTCATAAATGTGGCATATTTATATTTGTTGTTTTGTATAATACTTACTGTTATAAGAGAATTCACAAAGGAGGAATCCCTAATGACTGAGAGACACTTGAAGAAATGCTCAACATCCTTAATCATCAGAGAAATGCAACTCAAGACAACTCTGAGATTCCATCTCACACCTGTCAGAATGGCTAAGATCAAAAGCTCAAATGACAGCACATGCTGGTGAGGGTGTGGAGAAAGGGGTACCCTACTCCATTGCTGGTGGGAGTGCAGGCTTGTGCAACCACTATGGAGGTCATTCTGGCGATATCATAGAAAACTTGGAATAGCTTTGCCTCAGGACCCAGCCATACCACTTCTGGATATGCACCCAAATACGAAATCATAGGGAAGTTTCCTCATCTATGTTTATATCAGCCTTATTTGTAATAGCTAGAAACTGGAAACAATCCAGATGTCCCTCAACCGAAGAATGGGTTAAAAAGCTGTGGTACATCTACACAATGGAATATTATTCAGCTATCAGGAAACATGAAATTATGCAATTTTTAGCCAAATGGATGGAACTAGAAAAGCTCATCCTGAGTGAGCTAACCCAGACTCAGAATGATGCATATGGCATCTATTCACTTATAGTAGGATTTTAGCTCTATAGTAGAAGGTATTGATACTACAACTAACACACCAAAGGGAACTTGGACATAGACTTTTTATTTTTTATTTTTTTAATTTATTTTTTATATTTTTTTAATATTTTTTTCTATTTTTTTAGTCTTTTTTTATCTATTTGTCTGCTTATTTGTTTGTTTGTTTTTTAGTTCCCTCTCCCGGGCAATGAGACACTTCACTGGTGGTACTGCCTCGTAGACCCCCAATGAATGAGGAGGCTCTTGGCCCTCATACAACCTCTCAACTGAGATGAGGGACTGTTATATAAGGACACCCCACCCCAGAGAAATGGGATGGAAGGGTTAGGAGGTAAAGAAAAAAAATGAAATGTGATGTTTTGGCCTTTTACTACTAATTGTCATAAAATGTTTAGGATAATTAAGAAATGCAAACTAATAGTTATGCAAGCTGGTCATTTTGTTAAGTACTATGGCAGCCTATTATAGTTATTTTCTAAGCTAATCAGAAATAAAGCTGCTAAGAGACAAGCAACATCTGTTTACCCTAATATAAGAGATAGATAGGGCCTCTTCAAAAACCTCAAGAGGTCTGCAGAATATGGCATTCAAAGATGTTTTCGTAACTTTAGATTTTTTATATCAAGACATATCAACTCCTGACAGCACTCCCTATTCTACCCCAAGTAGAAGATGAGCATCGAAGAATCTCCAGTGGGAGATGATTGAATTAGTCTCAAGCCTATCTCTTGGTAGGAAAAGCCCCTTGCTCCAACTGGAGACAGAATGCTTTCCAAAAGGGACAAAACCTGGAAGCAGGTAAGTCAACAGCCTAGCTCTGCCAAGAAAGGGTAGACAAGTCCTTCATAATTCCTGCTCTACAATCAATGTCTGTCAGAGAAATGGGGCCAAATGCCTGAAGATCGATGCTGAAATATATGGAGATAAAATGGGAACTGTCCAGGCAGACACAGGTATGTCATTTCTTAGTTTGGGAAGCTGTAGGCCCTGTACTTCCTATAAAATAAGATATATTTATCCCTCTCAGGTCTCTGAGGTGGTTGAAGAATAGATAGCTAGAGTCTCATAATTAAATTTTAAGTTGTTTAGGAGTCAAGAGTGTGTTATAGATCTAAGACGATGCTTTTAAAATTGTGTTGCAAGTTAGTATGAATGTTGAGTTAGATATAGAATCTTAAACTCATGGAGATGGTTAGATAGTAGAATGTTAAAGTCAGGTGCCAAATACATATGGACTGGACAGCGGGAATATACGCTAAGCCATATAACCCTCATAACTGTGGCCTAATTACCTCTGTTGCTTTGTATTGTATTTATTATTATAAGAGAAAGAGCCTTTTGTTGGACTGAAAGGGAAACTGTAGTGGGAAATAAGATATACCTTAAACTTAAAAAAAAGGTAGAGGATGGGGGGTTGAGGGTGGGATGGTGTGACTGGAGGGGGGAATAGGGAAGGGACTGCGATTGAGATGTAACTTAAAGAAATAAAAAATAAAGGAAAAAAAGAAATGGATACATTTCTAAATATGTGTAACTTATTATCAAAACTGAAAAGAGGTATATATAAACAACCTAACTAGATTTATAAAGAACAGTGTGATTGACATAGTAGTAAATGGTCTCTTAGGAAAGAAAAGCTTGGGGACAAGTGTTCTTCTTGGTATTATTCAAAATTCCATAGAGGAACAGAACTGATAGATTGTTTGTGTAATATTATATATGCATATATGTATGAAATATTGAATTTATATAAGATTTATTGAATTGTCTCATATAATAGAGATTGGTGGTTTAACAGTGTCTGTGAACTGGAAAGGCTGGAAACCAGATTTTTTTATATAAGAAATGGGATGCCTAGCAGTTACTCTTCAGGTCTAGAAGCTGCAAGTTTCCCTGTGGAGTTTCTGATAACGACTCTATGTTAAAAATCACAAAACTCTAAAAAGCTAGAGTCTGATGCCACTGGGAAACACTGGCACCTACCTAGTCACCCTAAACAGATAGAAACCACAAGGACATCTTCTCAACTATGTTCATAGTAGCTTTATTTGTAATAGCTAGAAACTGGAAAAAACCCTCAGATGCCCCTCAACTGAAGAATGGCTAAAAAACAAAAAAAAGGTGATACATTTACACAGTAGAATACTACTCAGCTATTAGAAACAACAAAATCATGCAATTTGCAGCCAAATGGATGGAACTAGAAAAAGCTCATCCTGAGTGAGCTAACCTAGACTAAGAAAGAGGCACATAGCATCTATTCACTTATAATTGGATTTTGGCCATGCAGTACAGGATAACTATCCTATAACCAACTCACCAAAAGGAACAGGAACATAGAGTGTGTTTCCTGTTAGTGGAACACTTTCCCTTAGTGGAGCTGCCATGTAGGGTCCCAGTGCAACAGGAAGTTCTTAGCCCTCTTATGACTGATGAACTGAGGGGGCTGATAAGTAGAGACAACTCGCTCCAGAGAGTAGGATTGGTGGGAAAGGAGTGACAAAGTGGGAGTCTGGGACTGGGAAGGGTGCAGAGAGGGGACTGTGATGGAGATGTAACTTGAAGAAATAAATAACAATAAAGATATTCTATGTCAAAAAAAAAAAAAAAACAGAGAGAAACCTGACTTGATTTTAACAATCGTTCTTCATCCCGGTAATTTGTTCAAGGGAGAAGCTCACCCTCCTGGCCACTGTCCAACATACCAGTTCTCTATAGAATGCACATCTAGAAACAAAGGTGCTCTTAGCATCCCTAAACATTGCTTAGTTTAATCATCTTGACAACTCAGATTGACCATAACACAGGAATGTTGCTTTAAGGAATTTATGTTTTATTACTTTGGAGTGATTGCCACCATTATCAGGACCACCTCTCACACATCAGTAGTAATGTGGTCCTTGCATCCTTTTCTGCTCCTTCAGAATCTTTAATCTCACATTTAACTCACAGTGCTTGTCTCATGACTGTTTCCCCACAGTTCTTGATGATAGTCTTATTCTAATCAGTGTCCTATATGAGTCTTACACCATGACTCTTATTATTGCTCTCTGAAACATACTTTTAATCTTTTGCAGAAATGAGACCTTTTTTTTTTCCTTTAGTTCAGTCTACTTCCACTTACTTTAAAAAACTTTTCTTCTCTCATGTCGGGTCAAATCCATGGTACACACTAACTGACAAGCTGATGAAATTCACTGGAGACTTTGCAAACAATTCCACCTGTGTCATCCTGCAGCTTTCCTACTTTCCAGACACAAAGAAATGTCTCTCATAAGCTTATATGTTCTCAGAAACCAGTGACTGAGATTTATGAACTTCTCGGTCAAGACAACCTACTTTCTTTCTTTGATATTCATGACACTACTTAGATTTCACTGATAGAACAGATAATTTAGTGAAAAGAATGCCAGTACAGTGGTGTGTTGTGCATCAGCCCACAGAAGTTGATATTTGTGTGTGTGTGTGTGTGTGTGTGTGTGTGTGTGATGTTTGTGGTGGTTTGAAGGAGAATGGCCCCTTAGGCTCACATATATGAATATATGTTTTATTATTTGGTCTACAGTTAGAAATGGTGGAACTGTTTGGGAAGCATTTTAGGTGTGACCTTGTTGGGGGTATATATCACACTGGGTGTTGACTTTGAGACTTCAAAAGCCTGTGGTAGTCCCAGTCTCTCTCTCTCTCTCTCTCTCTCTCTCTCTCTCTCTCTCTCTCTCTCTGCTTCAGGCCTATGGATCAGATTTCAGGTCTCAGCTACTATTCCAGCAACTTCCCTGTATGACTTTCCCTTTAAACTTAAAAAAGACCCTTAACTAAATGCTTTATTTTATGTTTCCTTTGTTGTGGTGTCCCTTCACAGTGATAGAAAAATAACTAAGGCAGCAATTTGTACCAAAACCTGGATTATTGTTTTTTCAGGCCTGACCATACTGTTTTTAGAGAAATGTGGAAGACATTGACACTTTTAGAGTAGAAATGAAGTCACATTGTCATTAGTGAATAATATTATGTGTATCTACAATAAAAACAAATAGGAAGCCTGTGTTTGAGACCCCAAGGTGTTGGAGATATGAGAGCCATGGATAGTTATCTGCCAAGTAGGGCTGTATAGAGTGCGTGAAAACAGCCTAAGAGAGAGAAATATATTTCAGTCAGCAAGTGGGAGATCCCCAAAGTCATTTAAGACATTTGACATCAGATTATATATTTACAGGATTTGGAGTTTATCTAGCTGGGTTTTTGTCTCGCTTTTGTCCAGTAGTTCCTTCCTATACATCTCTTCTTTCTTTTGGAATGGCAATATGTACTCTGTGCCATTATACGTTGGAATTATGTACTTTATAGGGAGTTACAGTTAAGAGATTGCCCTAATTTATAGAAAAGATTTTAGACTTTTAAACAGTCTTGATACTAAAAGACAATGTAGGTTTTCAAGTTTTGCTAAATACATTTTGCATTATGATATTGCTACTAGCCTATCAGAGCCAGCGAGTAGAATTTAGTGGCTTGAATGGAAATTTTCCTTAAAGGTTCATATATTGCTTTAATACTGGGTATGTTGTTGGTCAAAATGTTTGGAAAGAATTACATTTATGGTCTTGCTGGAGGAGGTTTGTCACTAGGAGTTGCCTTGCTGGGTTCCATTCTCAGGGCTGATTTGGTAGAAGGAGAGAATAAACACTACAGAGTTATCCATTGGTTTCTTCATGGCATATGTGGCAAATGCACACATGGAAACACAATAATAATTACTTCTGGATTGATAACTAGCCCTGGAACCACTCATGTATTGTAGCATGATAACCAAACAAATTCAAAACAATTATAATTTTGAAAAATGTTTTGGTTTCTATAATTTCACTGACTTTTTTGCTATAACTATCTTTTCAATGTAATTTTTGCATGTATCAGTTAGGAAAAAAACTCTAATTGACTTGGAGGCAATCATATTGTTTACTCTTTTATTTCTTTTAAAGAAAACAAAGAAATCACTAGTAAATTCAATATAATTATGCCATAATTCAAGTCTTAAATGTGGTAATAATGAGAAGATTTGAATCATAAAATATTGAAATTATCATGTGAGTTATGGAAAGATGGATACAAGCAATTGTGAGAATTATATTAGTGTCACATACTTAGTGAGGTCATGATCTCTGTGTATGTTTAATAGTGCTGTGGTTATGTCATTTAATTCTTTCAATTTGTGACTGATTTGTTATTTTACTACAAGAATGTGATTCTATGCAACATACAATAGGAAAAGTATGTATCTTATTTCCAAGGAGAAGGGAAATGATTAATTTAATCTGAGAATCTCAATATAAAATTTGTGCTGTTTGGATTCATACAGTGTGAGTCACTGTAGCGCAGCTGACTTTTGCAAGACAAGATCACTCAAGGCAGCATGAGAAAATCTGCAAATAATTTTCACCCAGGACTGGACTTGTCCAGGCCATAAGATAATGTGTACAGCTACAATACAGGCTCTACTAACTTTAAGTATTATGAAGACTCTCTGGATATGCTGATGCTAACATGGCTGTGATGTATTAGAAATACTTTGCCAGCACAACAACAACAAAAAAAAGTTAATATACTTTTTTTTTCTGTGAAAACATTATTCAAGGCAACGTATGGTGGCACAGACCTTAATCACTATACTCAAGAGTCAGAGGCAGGCATATTGTCTGTGATTTTGAGGACAGCTTTTCTGCATAGTGAGTACTAGAACAGCCAAGGCTACACAGTGAGACACTGTCTCAAAATAAATAAGTAAACAAATAAAAAAGAAAGACAAAACATTATTTAAGCAATATTCTATATTATCATTGAAGAAATAAATCATCAGATCCCATCCTCCAAAAAGACAACAGTAAAAGAAAAAGGCAGTCAAGGGCTGGCAACGTTGATCACTGGATAAAGGCAGTTTCTGATAAGCTGAAAACCTCACTATGATTCTCAGAACCCACATGGCAGAAGGAAAGACCCAACTTCCACCAGTTGGTATCTGACCTCTAATTGACCTCCCAACACAAAATAAATAAGTAAAGAAACAAATATTTTTTAAAAGACAATCAACAGAACCCTTTTGGTTCATTTCTTATAAGTCCCTTGGTGTATAAATGTATAGAGTTATATCTAATACAGAACAATAATCAATAAAGTGTAAATTAAAGTACATTGCTATTTAAAAGCTGTAAAGGTTCATTTATACAAAAGAATTACAGTGCACAGAGAAACACGGTTATATAACCTTGGGAGGATGTGAGTGTCAATGCCAGATCCTCACAGTCAGCTCAGAGACAAAGGCTCATAGATGTGCTGTTTGGAGCATTTCAGGGGTGAATATTGGAGAGGTATCAATTCCACTGAGAATCTGGTCGAATGCCCTGGGAATTCTACTAATATTCATGTAACCAAGATTTCATCAACTACATAAAAGGAAAAACTCCAGGTGAATAGGAAAATGAACCAGAGATATTGGCAAAATGAAATTGCCAAAACTACTTTTCTATAACTGTGGTTCAAATCCCATTCTTAGGCCTACATGGAATGAGTCAGAAGAATTGTATTCTTAGGCTCTGACAACAATGGTCATTCACAGAAGAGCAATAGCAGCAGAAGCCCATACAACAATATGAAAATAGATATAAATGATGGAATGCAATACTGATGAGTTATTTGTGCTTCAAGGCCGGCTATAAGCTTTTTGTGTATTTATTTATTTATTTTTTCATTGCTTTTCATGTCTCTGAACTCTGAGGCATATACAATGCAATTTTCTTATATTTCAGAAGACAAGACCGAGACATTTAAGCTTAAAATTATTTCACTGTGTTGTAGATGTTCTCTTATAAAGTTTAGATTCAAACGTGGACAAACATAACCTAAAGATATTATAACAGGATTCTGGGTTCAGAGCGGAAGGATTTGGCAGGAAAACACTCTGGAGACAAAATGTTGTCAGGGTTCTGATTAAGCAAGGAAAAGACCTGTGATGCATACCCCTCTGGGAGGTTTGTTGGGTGTCAAATGGTTGCTGGGGTAGTAGGAGATATTTCCTTCAGCAATGTAGTGACTGGTAATTTGTACATAGACTTGAAAGTAACCCTATTTAAACTCAGTGAGCCA
>CAJQZJ010032546.1:2722150-2736818 GCA_907164525.1 Lophiomys imhausi
CAGAAGTGAGGGATGACTCTAAGGAGGGAGTGCTAGAATCCATAGAGAATAGCGGTTGATGTAGACCACAAATCAGATAGAATTCCAAAAAGATAGCATTAAGATTCAGGTGTGGAACTATTTTCCATGCTTCACTGAGAAATAGTTTCCAGAAAACCTGATTGGTTTCTGTTCTAGTTAGTTTTAATTGTCACCTTGACAGAGCCTAGAATCATGGAGAAGATAACCTCAATTGAGAAATGACCTAGGTCAAATTGGCTTGTGGGCATGTCTTTTGGGAATTATATTGGTTATTAATTAAAGTAGGATATCATAGATATCATTCCATAAACAGGTGGTGTTGGACTGAGTAAGAATGTGAGCTAAGTATAAGATTAAAAACAAGTCAACAGGAAGTGCTCTTCCATAATTCTTGCCTCTAGGTTTTTGGCCTGACCTCTCTCAATGATGTACTGTTTCCTGAAAGTATAAGGCAAATAAATCTTTTCCTCCCCTAAATTGATTTCAGTCAGAGTGGTTTATCATAGACACTTAGGAAACTAGAATGGTTGGTAAGGAACACGAACAAGCCCCCACATGTAAGCAGTAAAGTATCCCCAAACTTAATGACAAACATTAATGATTCAATGAAACTCATGAGTTAGAAATGAAAAGAAGGAAAGGCGACCCTTTTGTGTGGCATCTGGGCAACTGTGACTATGATGCAGAGCCTGGGGAAATGCAGAAGCTGAGCAGCTAAGGCTTAGAGATGTTTCCCCTCTTCCCTGTCACCCACTTACCTAGGTTTCCACTGATGAATTTGGAAGGGTCTTCATTTATGACTTTGTTTATTTTGCCCTCCACAGAAGTTCTCCTACTTCCTTGCATTCTCCCTCTCTTTCTTTCTCTCTCTCTCTTTCTCTATTTGCTTCTCCCTCCCTCCTTCCTTCCATCCCTCTCTTTTTCCCTCTCCCCATATATCTCCCTCTCCTCCTCATTTCTCTCCTTCTCCCTTTCCTCCCCCTCCTGTCCCTGCTCTATATGCTTTTGTGACAATGTCTCAAGTATTCTTGACTGATCTCAGACTTATAGTTGGGGATGATACTGAGCTACTGATCTCATGCTTCCACCTTCCTAGTACTGACATTTCTGCACATATTAACATGCCCATTTAATTACTGCTAGAGAATGAGTTCAAGGAGCCAGGCATCCTAGGCAAGCACCCTACTTACAAAACTATACCTGCTCAGTGCTTTTCAGATCAAGTGTCCTTCCATTCCCTCTAGTACTACTGACCTCAAGCCAAGAGCAATACTCATTTCAGAGACTTGGGATTGTTTTTGTTTCTGAAGCAGGGTATACATTACATTTATGAATGTTTTGTTTACTTACTAATTATTTGACAGTTTTCTACTGGGAACTGAACATAGGAACTTACTTGTGCAAGTATATAATTTATCAACAAAATAAGCATCTTAATTTTTTTTACATTTTTGGCACTGTGTATGTGTGTTCTACATATGGCTGTGTAAGTATACATGCATATCCTTGATTATTCTTCCAAATTATTTATTGAGGTAATATCTCTCAATCATACCCAGAGTTCATTGATATGACCAGTGTTCCTAGTTAGCTTTCTCTGGGGTTCTCTTATCTACAGTTCCTGAGACTGAAATTACATATGGAGAGTCACACTCTACCTTGCATTTCCTTACATTCTGAATAACAGGACTCCTAACTCTTTCTTCACACTTTCATGCACAAGTACTTTAACTACTAAGTCATCTCTCAAGCCTTGTTTCATTTAAAAAAAAGATAGATTCTCATTATGTTGCACAAAGAAGGTATCATTCAACTGATTGCAAATAACTGTTCTGCATCAGCTCCCTCAATAGCTGAGACTGCATGTGTATGCCAAGTCACCTGACTAAACTTTCTTGTTTTCTCGTCACCATCTTCTCACTATCTCTGCAATAAATGATACTTACACAAAACTTAAACTATTCATCAATTTATTTGTAGCAGCTGCAAGCTTGCCTCCTCCATTTTCTTTTGTAACTATTTTTTGATAAGCAAAACATTACTTGATTTTAAAGATTGTGGAGATTTGAATAGGAATGACCCCATATGCTCATTGGCTTGAATGCTTACCCCATAGGGAGTGACGATATTGGGAGGTATAGCTTTCTTAAAATAGATGTGGCATTATTAGAGGAAGTGTGTCACTGTTGTGGGAGGGTCTTTGGGATACCATATGCTCAAGCTATACCCAGTGTAACACACAGTCTCACCCTGATGCCTGTGGATCAATATGTACAACTCTCAGCTCCTTCTCTAGCACCATATATGCCTCCATGCTCCGTTGTTTCCTGCCATGATGATAGTAAGCTAAACCTCTGAAACCACAAGCCAGCACTGATTAAATGTTTTCCTTTATAAGAGTTACCGTGGTCATGGCTTCCTTTCACAGCAATAAAACCTTAATTAAGGCAAAGATCCAATATAAACTTCATCTTTTGCTTCAAAGTACAATTTCAATGCACTAATCTCATAGAAATCTTGAAAATGGATATCAGAATGGATGGATATGATGCACGTTCTTGGCACTATTATCGCTCTGATGGAGATACTGTCCATTATGTACACATTCATATATGCTCACCTGCCAAGAGGAGGTTCGGAAGACTCAGACAGACTTAAGAGGCTCAAGTGCCACTCCAGCTTGCTGATTGTGTTGTTTCTAAGGACAGATTGCAACTGTTCTTATGTTCCCATTGGTTGATTGGTATTGACGGCTGACAAATTGTTCCAAGGAACCACATTTGAGAATTATCCTTCTAAAGTGCCTAGGCTTGGTGGGTTCATAGGTGTTTATAGATATTAATAAATAGTTATAAATTATGTCTGCAGTTAGGTATCCTTTCTCTATTCTCTGAAGTCATTTACTGATTTTGTCACACTGTGTACTATGATTTGATCATTAATACCTAATCTGAACATTTTTAAAGAAGAAGTGTATCCATTCTTAATGATTTGTTTAGTTAGTGTTTATTTGTATATGTGTGTGCCTGCATGTGTTTGCATGTGCCTTCTGTGTGCTGGTGCCTTTGGAGAACAGAAGAGGTCATCAGATGTCCTGGAACTAGAGTTACAGGTAGATGTGAGCTGCCTATCATGGGTGCTGGAAACTGTTCCTAGATCTTCTGCAAGAACAAGAGCTCTTAATTGCTGAACCATCTCACCAGATCCATATTCTTCATTTTTAATCAATGAAGGACGTGGAATAAAGTGTTTGATGAGTGAATAGGCAAATGAGTGATAATGTTTTCTATATTCTTAGACTTTTTTCATCTCAATTATGATAGTCAATGTCTTAAGTTTTGTGTGGTGCAACTTCCATGGCTCTGAGTGTGGGGTAAACAATATCAATATTTTACCCTTTAAATCTGTCAGTTCTACATTCATGTTTCCAAGCAGGATTATTCAATTGTAAACTCAATTGACTCATTCTCTGTGGGATTTCCACCTCCACTCTGTTCATCTCCACTCTTTAATTCATCGAAGGAGAATGGTATGATTTTCTAGCTTGACTTAAATAATCCTCTTGCTGTTTTTCTAATTTTTAAACACTGTACTAGATTTCTGTTAATTTTTTGTTTGAATTGGTAAAACTTCAAATATTTGGTATCTCCATTAGTGATCAAGGCTTACTTTCTTCCATTTCGAGATGAGGACATATGTGAAATCAGGGGAAGGTGGGAATGAGACATGGAATGGTAGCTTTATCCTTTATCCATTGTGTTCAAGTTCCATTGTTTTTGTTTTCCATCATATTTACCTCTTCTCATATCTTACAAACCTGCCTTTGAGGACTGAGTTGGCTTCAGAATCTGGAAGTGAGGTGCTATCTAGTGAGTACAACTTTCTTGTTTTTTAGGAAACCCAAGGCCCCAGTATAGATACTCGGTCTTAAACATTAATTTGGAAGTTACATATACAACTGAAGTTCAGGTCTCCAGTTTCCTTTTCAGAGGTAGATTCTACATGGGCATTGCAGAAACCCTATTATAAAGTCGCTGAATAGGAGTCTAACCTCTGTTTATACATGCTTTTTTTGAACATTTATTTTATTTCACCTATGTGTCCATGTGAGTGCAGGTGCCTGTGGAAACTATAGAAGGCATTGGATCCCCTGGAGTTGGAGTTACATCCATTTCTGTGGTACTTTATGCTGAAGGCATATGCTACTGAGTTCAGGACCCTCCTTACTGTAGTGGGTCCTTGAGTGCAGAAATCATGTGACTTGCTTCTCATAGGATAAACCCTTTTTGTTCTTCAGATTTTTTTTAGTGTCTATTGATATATTAGTTTCTACTGTAGCCAGACGTTGTTACTTGAAACTTCTGAGATCTTTACTCAGACCAATTAGTTGTTTAATATTTATTGCAACACCAAATTGTATTTTACTTGCTAATGTCCCTGAATTCTCTGGCCCTCTTGTAACTTCCATTAATGTGCACTGCTCATCTCATCTCTCTTATTTAAAATTCTAACCTCTCTATTATGGAGTTTCTCATTCACAGCAGGAGCCTGGTAATTATTTACTAATTAATACATAAATTCATTTTTAATTACATGAAATATTCTTCTCCACAAGGCCACCTTAACCTTCATAATAAAAATATTTTCTTTTATTATGGGTGTATGAATATTTTTGTTGTGTTTCAGGTTAAGGTTGTAGTTGTATTCAGCAGGCTAAGTTCTATGGGTCAACATTTAGTATAATATGCTTAAGACAGTCTGCTCTAAGCATTGACTTAAAGCCTATTATAAGGTCTCTAAATAGGAGTCTAACCTCTATTTATACATGCTTGGGTTTATTTCTTTGAACATTTATTTTATTTCACCTATGTGTACATGTGTCCATGTGAGTGCAGGTGCCTGTGGAAACTATAGAAGGCCTTGGATCCCCTGGAGTTGGAGTTACATATAAATGTAAGCAACTCAACATGGGTGCTGGGAACTGAACTTGGGCCCTCTGAAAGAGCAACAAGTTCATTTTATAGTTAGATGTCATTGAGTCCAAATACCCAAAGACATCCCTTGCCATTGCAGCAAACATCGAAATCAACCTTAGGAAAATACTTTATCGTGCATCATAAAGACTTGTTTTGAGCCATGAATTATATTTAGAGGGGGTGGTAAACACACTTTGCCTTAGCTTTTATAACTTGGATGCACTTGTTTGCTAGGTGTTAGTATGAAGAGATGTAAATAACCCTGGAACTACTTTCTGAAACACAAGCTATAAAATTAATGGTCTCTGCCAAAGATTCTCTCACTTCTCATCAGGATACACAAATTGGACATAAAATGGCCTGGTTCAATGTGCCTCTGAAAGTGGAGGAGAAGGGAGCAGAAGGATGGGAAAGCAGGCATTTACATCTTCATTATTTATCTAAGGGAGGAGAAGAAAATAAAGATAAAAAAACAACACTTTTGGTTACACTGATTTAAAATTGTAAAGTCTGCATCAGGATGTGCCTGAAAGGTAGAAACATGGAAAAACAAAACTCCAGGAGGATGAGTGAAGGTCTTACTGCAAAACTGTTCCCTTGGTCATCAGAAGAGAACCAAGTGTAAGACTGAAGTGTCATTGGTGTGTCAGCTTACAGGCAACAGCTGATCTGTTTCACTTTCTCTTATATGTTCTAAATCATCTCATCAATTTGTGTAAGATTAGACTTATTGTTTTGACATTGAATACAATGACTGTAATTGATTTGCGTAGATTGTGGATTTGAAAATAATTTTAAAGACAGGTAAATTTTATTTACTTAGATAATATTAATTTTTACTGTATATGTTTATATTTGTTTGGCATGCATGTGTTTACATGTATATGTATAGTCATATGTAAACCCCAAATTGATGTCCTGCATCCTGCTCAGTTACTCTCCAACTTATTTATTAAGATAGGATCATTCAATGAATACAGATCCCAAGAGCTGGCTCCTCCAGCTAGTCAGCCAGCCGGCATGCTATAGGAATGCACTGCGTCTTGCTTCTTTTTTTTTTTTTTTAGAAAACATCTTTTACTTAAAAACAAGGCCTCACTGGACCTGTCAACATAGTTAAACATGTCACACATGAATATACCTAACAGTTACAACACAAAACATGACTGACATAAAATGATTGATGGTGAGTGCTTGGCGATGTTTTACTAGAAATAAATATTACTATTTAAATCACAGGTACTCTCTGCGGAGGTTAAATTCCAGCAAAAAGGAAGTTTGCTGGGTGGATTGGGGGCTGTTTTAGGCCTCTGTGAGGGTAAGAAAGTGAGGCCTGAGGAATCATATCCTAGCTTAAGGCAGACCCCAGCACACACTTTGGACATATAAGGCTATTTATCACAGAGAGCATTATATACATATAAATACATTCTTCCCTGTGCTGATATCTGAACTTCACATAATTTAAAATAAGGAGGCAGACATAGAGATGAAAGCTGGATCTAAACAGTTAAATCTCAGCTTTAAAATATGAAACATAAGTGTGCTTCATGAAGTTTTCTGTACGAAAGTCTCTCTTGTATGTGGTTTGATAACATTCACATTGTGCAAAGATCTCCCAGGAAGTAGCCAGACATGAAGAAGAACACCTCTGGCATGCCGCTGGGAGACCTGTGAGTGACGTGGTCTCAATAATACATGTTCTTATCCCACCAGCTTCCAGGGTAGAGCCTGATGAAAAATTTTCGCATCTCATCATACACTCAAATCAAAATGGCATGTGGTATAGCCACAAACCAGTACTGAGCCCCATTCCTGTCTGTAGCTATCTTCCAAGTCATTTATATCATCCGTTTCCCATGCTACCCTCAGGTTGATAAAAGAGGTGGGCCAAAAGCCCTGCTGCGCATAGACAGTGAAGTATACGAGGAAACCTCCCAGGGCTTGCATAAGACCAATGTGCAGATAAGAGTAGATAGCCAGCTGCTTATTCACCAGTCTGTCCTTCTTCTTGTGTCGAGGTTTTCTATTCATAATGTCACTTTCAGCTTTCTCACAGGCCAAGGCAATAGAGGGGATAATGACTGGGCATCTTGCTTCTTGAGTTACAGGAGGATACCATTCCTTTTGTACATTTAGATGCTGAGAGCAGAACTACAATCCTACACAGGCAGGCCATGACTTGGTTCCTGAACCATCTCCCCAGCTCTATGTCAAATTTCTTTTACTAATATCTTACAATTTCTAGTACAGAAACCCTACATCACTTTATTACATTTATTTGGATATGTTTTATCCTTTGTAGAAATTATTGTGCCATTTCTGCTTAATCTGATGTTCATATGGCCCTCAACTTTTATATGGAAATATAACTTATTCTACTTTTTAATATTTTGATCATACATCTTGAACCATAATAATCTTCATTTACTTTAGTATTTCCCCCCTTTTTGGGACATAATCTTGGAAATTTCTAAGATACAAATGGAACAATCTGTAAATTGTTTCACTTCCCTTTTTAATATATTTTTTTTTTTTGATTTTTCAAGACAGGGTTTCTCTGTGTAACAGCCCTGGCTGTCCTGGACTCACTTTGTAGACCAGGATGGCCTCGAACTCACAAAGATCCGCCTGCCTCTGCCTCCCAAGTGCTGGGATTAAAGGCGTGTGCCACCACCGCCCAGCCCTTTTTAATATTCTTAATGGAAATAATTCCCCCTCTCCCTTCTTCCCTCTCTTCTTTTCTTCCCTCTTTCATCCTTTTCCATTCCTTTCTTGTATTTCTTTGTCCTTACCTCTTTCCTTTCTGCCAACTACTATTTTCTTTTTTTTTCATTTTTTCCTTTATTTTTTATTTCTTTAAGTTACATCTCAATCGCAGTACCCTCCCTATTCCCCCTCCAGTCCCACCCTCCCACCCTCAACCCCCCATCCTCTTCCTTTTTTTTTTTCTTTTAAGTGTAAGGTATATCTTATTTCCCCCTACAGTTTCCCCTTTCAGTCCAACAAATGGCTCTTTTTCTTATAATAATAAATACAATACAAAACAACAGAGGTAATTAGGCCACAGTTATGAGGGCTATATGGCTTAGCGTACATTCCCAATGTCCAGTCCATATGTATTTGGTACTTGACTTTAACATTCTACTATCTAACCATCTCCATGAGTTTAAAGTTCTATATCTGGCTCAACATTCATACTAACTTGCAACACAATTTTAAAAGTATCTTAGATCTATAACACTCTCTTGACTCCTAAACAACTCAAAATTTAATTATGAGACTCTAACTATCTATTCTTCAACCAGCTCAGAGACCTGAGAGGGATAAATATCTGATTTTATAGGAAGTGCAGGGCCTGCAGCTTCCCAAACTAAGAAATGACATACCAGTGGCTGCCTGGACAGTTCCCATTTTCTCTCCATACATTACAGCATCGATCTTCAGTCATTTGGCCCCATTTCTCCGACAGACATTGATTGTAGAGCAGGAATTATGAAGGACTTACCTACTCTGTCTTGGAAGAGCTACGCTGTCGACTTACCTGCTTCCAGGTTTTGTCCTTTTTGGACAGCATTCTGTCTACAGTTGGAGCAAGGGACTTTTCCTACCAAGAGATAGGCTTGCCACTAATTCAATCATCTCCCACTGGATATTTTCTTTTATAAGTGTAGACAAGGTCATGGTGTCCCTTCACAGAAATAAAACCTAAACTAAGACAGGCCATAAAATATGACCATTAATTTTTCTTATGAATTGATAATGCACACATACACATTATTAATCAACCATTGGATAACTAAAATAAGAATATTAAACTAGTATCCTTACCACTGTTGCAAGCAGTTGTAGGTTTTTGAATTGTGATGAAAGACAAAAGATGAGGAAAAACTCCTGACTGAATCTTTTCCACTACCACACATGTTGTGTTGCTTCTCCCTTTACCTTCAGTTTTCATTTGCTAGCATCTTCTCTCATGCTAAGTGAGTTCATCATCTCACTTAACAGGTCAGACAACAGCAATTCTTATTAATTATTATTCATTGAAGAATGCCATTGTTCCACACTCATCTTCTTAGAGATTGGTTTTGATGGTAATAATGGTCTGAGCTACCACATTTCACGTGTCTTTTCATTGTTTTAGATAAAATGCTTTGCTTTCAGTACTTATCTTCAGTACTCTGACCAATACTGGAGAACGTTCATTGTCTTTTATTAACATTTTATCTTGTTCCTCTGTGTTTTCATTCCTCCCTGTTTTTTTTTTTAATCACTGTTTCAGTTGCTGTTACTAAATTCTTGAGAACAATTATTACAATATAAACCAGGCAGCTGCTCAGGACAAATCCACCTGCAGTAGATATTTTATAATGGCTGTTGTGAAGGGGATGACAACTCCCACCCCACAGGCCTGTCTGCAATCTTTAACTCTGAACATACTTCCCAGTGGCCTGGATTCCATGATGGTGACAGGGCTTCATTACTACTTACCTAAACAAGTTGACAGCACATGCTGGTGAGGGTGTGGAGAAAGGGGTACCCTACTCCATTGCTGGTGGGAGTGCAGGCTTGTGCAACCACTATGGAGGTCAGTCTGGCGATATCTTAAAAAACATGGAATAGCTCTGCCTCAGGACCCAGCCATACCACTTCTGGGTATACACCCAAATGCCTCTTCACGGAATCATAAGGAAGTTTCCTCATCTATGTTTATAGCAGCCTTATTTGTAATAGCTAGAAACTGGAAACAACCCAGATGTCCCTCAACCGAAGAATGGGTCAAAAAACTGTGATACATCTATACAATGGAATATTATTCAGCTATCAGGAACAATGAAATTATGCAATTTGCAGCCAAATGGATGGAACTAGAAAAGCTAATCCTGAGTGAACTAACCCAGACTCAGAAGGACACATATGGCATCTATTCACTTATAGTAGGATTTTAGCTATATAGTAGAAGGTATCAATACTACAACTAACACACCAAAGGGAACTTGGACATAGACTTCTTATTTTTAATTTTTATTCTTTATCTATTTTTTATATATTAGCTTTTTTTCTATTTTTTAGTCTTTTTTATCTATTGTATGCTTATTGGTTTATTTGTTTAGTAGTTCTTTCTCCCGGGCAACGAGACACTTTTTACTAATGGTACTGCTTCGTAGATCCCCAATGAATGAAGAGGCTCTTGGCCCTCATACGACCTCTCAACTGAGATGAGGGACTGTTATATAAGGACACCCCACCCCAGAGAAATGGGATGGAAGGGTTAGGAGGTAAAGAAAAAAAATAAAATGTGATGTTTCGGCCTTTTACTACTAATTGTCATAAACTGTTTAGGGTAATTAAGAAATGCAAACTAATGGTTATGCAAGCTGGTCATTCAGTTGGGTACTATG
Organism: Lophiomys imhausi; assembly: GCA_907164525.1. Classification (NCBI taxonomy): domain Eukaryota; kingdom Metazoa; phylum Chordata; class Mammalia; order Rodentia; family Muridae; genus Lophiomys; species Lophiomys imhausi. The sequence continues at coordinate 2,732,550 of CAJQZJ010032546.1, forward strand.
ACAGCCTATTATAGTTACTTTCTAAGCTAATCAGAAATAAACCAGCAAGAGACAAGCAACATCTGCTTACCCTAATATAAGAGATAGATAGGGCCTCTTCAAAAACCTCAAGAGATATGCAGAATATGGCATTCAAAGATGTTTTCGTAACTTTAGATTTTTTTATATCAAGACATATCAACTCCTGACAGCACCCCCTATTCTCCTCCAAGTAGAAGATGAGCATCGAAGAATCTCCAGTGGGAGATGATTGAATTAGTCTCAAGCCTATCTCTTGGTAGGAAAAGCCCCTTGCCCCAACTGTAGACAGAATGCTGTCCAAAAAGGACAAAACCTGGAAGCAGGTAAGTCGACAGCCTAGCTCTGCCAAGACAGGGTAGGTAAGTCCTTCATAACCCCTGCTCTACAATCAATGTCTGTCAGAGAAACGGGGCCAAATGACTGAAGATCGATGCTGAAATGTATGGAGAGAAAATGGGAACTGTCCAGGCAGACACAGGTATGTCATTTCTTAGTTTGGGAAGCTGCAGGCCCTGTACTTCCTATAAAATCAGATATATTTGTCCCTCTCAGGTCTCTGAGGTGGTTGAAGAACAGATAGCTAGAGTCTCATAATTTAATTTTGAGTTGTTTAGGAGTCAAGAGAGTGTTATAGATCTAAGAAGATACTTTTAAAATTGTGTTGCAAATTAATATGAATGTTGAGTCAGATATATACCTTTAAACTCATGGAGATGTTTAGATAGTATAATGTTAAAGTCAAGTACAATACATATGGACTGGTCATTGGGAATATACGTTAAGCCATATAACCCTTATAACTGTGGCCTAATTACCTCTGTTGTACTGTATTGCATTTGTTATTATAAGAGAAAGAGCCATTTGTTGGACTGAAATGGGAAACTGTAGGGGGAAATAAGATATACCTTAAACTTAAAAGAAAAAAAAGGGAATAGGATGGGGGGTTGAGGGTGGGAGGGTGGAACTGGAGGGGGAATAGGGAGGGGACTGCGAGTGAGATGTAACTTGAAGAAATAAAAAATGAAGGAAAAAATAAACATACAAACAAAAAACAAGTTGACAGACCTCAGATCCCAGGCTCTAGGGCATTAGAGTAATAATGGTGTCTATCCAATGTCCTCCCCCACTGTACTTCACTCACATCCTTTGAGGCAAGTCCTTTCACTGCTGATGCTGCCCAGACATCTGACAAAAACTGTGGAAAACCTATCCACCATGTGACATGAGATTATCCCTTTCTCTGAAACCCATGAGAATTGATCCCCATTCTGTTTCCTTGCATTCTCCTTAGAGAACCCATAATGCTGCTCTTGCTCTCCATCTATCTGTCTACTGTCCATGGTGTAACTTTTCTAACAAATTTCTAAACAAAAATACTGTCTATCTCAGTATCCTACTTGAACCCTAATTTGGAGTCCATTCAGAAATAAGGATGTAAGCATTTATTAGAGTGGGGAAGATGTAACATCTGGAGCTTGAGACAACTGGTCATATTTTGCATGTAGTTAGAAAGAAGCAAAGGTGAATGCTGGCAATCATTCTTCTTCCTCATGAATGTGTTTGCACTTTTATGTGGTTGTGTATGTACTTTTCATCTGTGTGTAGAAAGCAGAGGTTAACATCTGGTGTCTTTATCCCAAACAATGGAAGGAAAGAACCAACTTTAAGAAGTTTTGTGACCTTCACATATATTCCATGATACACACTTGCATAGATAGAGGAGAGATTTTTATTAGTTGACACAGCAACAGGATAGATGAACTTGCCAAGGAGAGTGACAGCAAGCAGGAAAAAAAATCAAAATTCTTTTTCATGTCTTTTTATGTGGGCTGCCACCAGAAAGTATATACCAGGTTCAGGATGGGCCTTCCTGTTTCAAATAATCTCAGGAAGAAATTCCCTCACAGAAATGCCTTGCAGTTTCGGTTATAGTTGATTCCAGCTTTAGTCAAGTTGAAAAGGAAGAGGAGCCTTCACAGTCAGGTTACTAACAATGGCGTGAGTTCCTTTCCTGTGATTACATAACTAAAGAAAGTATTTCTTATTCACCCAGCAACAATTGACTTCTACCATTACAAGTGACTATTATCTACTAGTAGTCCTAAAGGAGGGACTGGACTTCATGAGGCCCTCCCCTCCAGCCAGTCACTTGTGCTTACTAGGGAACACACAAGCCCTTCCCCTGTAGCTACCACTATCTATTAATCATCTTAATGGAGGGTAGAATCTCATCAGCCCCCCTCAGCATTGATAGAATAATCCTGTGCAGGTCTTGTAGTGGTAAAGAGAATACTGACCGACACAAGCTTGGATTAGGAACTGCTCTATCTGGGATCTCCTACCTCTCTTATGTATTTCCTGAGCACATTGAGCATGATCATCTATAATATCTTCTTGTCCATGAAAAGATTAAAAATATAACAGAAGGTGTATGCCTTCTACTAAGATGAGAGAAAAATCAAAAGAGGAAGAAATAAATAGGGTCCCGGGCTGCACATGACAAGAAAAAGGAAACCTCCAAACTCCTGGGAAATAGACAGCGAGGAAACTGGAGACAAACCATCAGGGACCATATAAAATGTCAATGATGTAAATCAGTGTCTGACCTAAGTCAGGTTTAACAAACTTCCTCTACTAATGGAGAGAAAATATTTCAGGCTTCCTGACACAGAAAACAAGTACTAGAACTAAGAAGCAAATTCCGATGCAATGGTTCCAGACACAAAGACAGCTGTCCAAACTTGCTTGTATATTTATTGACCATTCCTCTTGCTTCAAAATATGCTGCAGATTTCATAAACTGTTAAAAGAACTCATTTGTCTAATTAATAATTTGACCATTGTCTATGATGACATAAATAAAATGGATATTTTGTGAATTATGATGGTTAAATAAAATGGATATTTTGTGAATGTGGCTATTGGAACTTTCAGTTAATTGAGTTTGCTTCCATTTACTTTCTGTTGGCTGAATGTATAGGATTATGACTGTACCTTACCTACAAGGGGTTTCCAGTTTAGGATCTAGAAGGTAGCTCACTTGGTAATTACTTGCAGCAAAATTATGAGGTGTGGAGATGGAGTCCTATAATTCCTATATATATTTACATATTAATGCAACATAAATGGGTTTTAAAGAAATCGAAACCTCCACCACATGGCAGTGTTTGGGAAGGTTCTCTGAGTTTTTGAGTGTTAATAGGCTGTGATTGGGCAGTTTCTACCCCCTGTCTCAACACTTTCCTAGTCTGATGGATGGTATTCCTGTAGAACTATTAACATAATCCCTTGTTTTTCCTTAAATTTTTTTTAAATATTTTGTCACAGTAAGAGATAAATTACTACAACTCTTCTGGCAGAATGGCAAGATGAAAGCTGAGATGGAAAGAAACAGAACACTGAAAGACTGAGACACAAATTTTCACAGCTCATGGGGGGAAGAATGGGATATTTTAATTAAAAATTAATAACAATAAACAGCATGTTTCTTAGAAACAAGTTCCAGAAGAGTCAACTAAAACAAAAGCAACATTAATGTCTTTGTCTGGAAAGTAGGAATGCAGTTGTGAAAAGTGATCATGTGGATTTTATGATAATCTCTGTAGAACTTATTCTTTAATTTATATGTGTGCAAAGCTAATAACAATAAAGTACATTATATAAATAAGTGGATGAGAATGAAAATTTCCAACTATGAAAGGAAGAGAATGGAGGTATGAAGAAATTAGATAGGAGAATCCACCTGATTGGGATGTTTACCAACGACACTAGAATGAAATCCAACCAAGTTCTACTAGACTATGCCAGGCATCAGGAGGACAGCAGGGTTTGCTTCAGCACTGTCATTGTGATTCTTAATTTCAAGGAAAGGAGTCTGAAACAGTGGGCTTCTGAAAATACCTGGCATCTGTGCTTCTCCAAAGGGTCCTCCTATATCCCAAAGCCAAAGTCTCTTCCTGTGAAATTATGTTAAGAGGTCATTATATCAGGAAGCAGGGTGGGTCAGAAGACATCCTAGATGTTCTCCTTGCCTTCTAGCCTCATCTCTTGCCAAACTTCAGTCGTTAGAGAGAGCTCTGGATGTAGTTATTTTGGAATCCTTTTCCTCATATTCTCAATCAGGTCTTAAGCCATTGTTTTCATCATTATTATTATCATCACTATTATTAATAATAGTATTATTATTACTATTGAAACAGGAATTTCACTTTGTAGTCCTTGAAAGCCTGGAATTTGCTATGTAGACAA